>ARYC01009222.1:0-27277 GCA_000711775.1 Oxytricha trifallax | reverse complement strand
TATTATCAATATTTTAGTTTTGTCAATTTTTATTATATAACGATCAATAGAGTTTTCAATTTCTTCAATATTCATGAAAACCCAGAGACACCTTCCCACCAAAACCCAGAGAGAAACAAAAGGGAGTAAATAAATTTTAATGTAAGAAGGGATTTCTTAGAATAATGAAAGAGTTTTCTTAACAAATAAAAAGGATTTCTAGGTTTTGGACAATTTGTTAAGCATTTTAGTAACATATTGAAGTATATATTATTTTTTGCAACTTTTTCAATTTATTTATTTTGATCGGGTTTTCTTATCAAATTAGTAGGGTTTTCTTAACAAAATTGTAGGGTTTTCTCGGTTTTTTCATTTTTAATGGGTAAGTACTCACAATTTTTAGAAATCTTTATGAATTACCAATTATTTTATCAAACTTATTATAAATTGTTATCAGTTAAGTTATTTTATCACTTTTATATTCAATTCTGTCTTTTGTAAATAACTTTAATTTTCTCATGAGTAGTAGTCAGGAATATGAAAATATTTTTTCTAACACTATATTTTGACATCAATTTTAGAGGCTATATGTTGAGTGAAGCAACTTTATTTTCAATTTTTGGAACTTTTTCAAATTTCTTAATTTTAGTATAATGAAGCTAAAGTGAGTCAAGGTAAAAATTTAATTTTATTGTTGACCACGCGATATCGAATCTCCATAGTCGATTGTGGGGTAAATATCACAATATCTAACAGTTTTGAATGAAAAATATCTTACACTGGAAAAATCCCGTTTTATCCCTCCGCAAAACCCCAATTAATATATATATCAAAGCGTCACGCACAGTTTATATATAAAAAATCAAGGTTGAAAAAATGACGATCTGCGGAGCCCCAAAACCCCATATATAGGGATATCAAAGGGCGACTAGGCAATAAAGACTTGACAAAGATATATAATAGAGTATAGAAATAATAATAAGAGAAAAAAGTCAAGTATAATAAGTAAAGAACAGTTGCAATTAAGATAATGTAGATGAATTATAACAAAAATCTTTTCTTTTTTGAAAACCTGAAAAAAGGCTGACGCCAAAACCCTTCGGGTAAGCCAAAGACGAGGCAATTTTTATTGAATTTGGACGCGAGTCCTGAGCGAAGCGAAGACTCTGCGTATTGCGTCACATATGAAAACCCAAAGCGAAGTGCATGAAAACACAAAGTCAAACTTGCAAAGCCAAAGTGATAGTACTTTCTACTGATTAGAAGGTCTTTACTATAGAATGAAAACCCAGAGACACCTTTTCCCCAAAACCCAAAGAGATGCCTAAGTTAGTAATTATATAATGAATAGGAATGGGTTTTCTTATAAAAATAGTAGGGTTTTCAGAATTTAATGAGTAAGTATTCACATATTATATCATTTACATATTATTACTTCTTGATTCGAATACATTACAACTTTCCAATACAATTTTTTTCTAATAAAATGAGTTTTTTATATATAATTTATTTATTTTTAATGAGTAGTAGTAAGGAACCTGTAACTAATTTTTTTATAACTATGTTTTTATCATTTTTTAAGAGGCTATATATCGAGTGAAGAACCTTTTTTTCCCTCTTATTAATTTTTTTAGTTTTGTCAATTATTATTATATGCAAAAAATCACATATGAGTTCTTTCTCAATCTTTCATGAAAAACAGAGACACCTTTCCACCAAAACCCAGAGAGATGCCAAAGAGAGTAAGTAAATTTTTATGTAAGAAGGTATTTCTTATAATAAAGGGAAAGTGTTCTTATAAAATAAATAAGGTTTTCAAAGATGTGATAAATTTATTGAGGAATTTAGTAAGATAGTGAAGTATATATTATTATTTCTGGCAACTTTTTCTATTTATTAATTTTTATCGGGTTTTCTTATCAAATTAGTAGGGTTTTCTTATCAAAATTGTAGGGTTTTGGGAGTTTTTTCAATTTTATGGGTAAGTACTCACAGATTCAAGGAATCCATAATAATTACATAATCTTTTTTCGTTCTTATTATGAATCTTATATCTATTTTGTGTTTGTTATCATTTTTATAATACAAAATACCAAATTAAATATAACTTTCTTTTTTCATGAGTAGTAGTCAGGAATCTGAAAATATTTTTTCTAACACTATGTTTTGACACCTTTTTTAAAGGCTATATATCGAGTGAAGCAACTTTATTTTCAATTTTTGGAACTTTTTCAAATTTCTTAATTTTAGTATAATGAAGCTAAAGTGAGTCAAGGTAAAAATTTAATTTTATTGTTGACCACGCGATATCGAATCTCCATAGTCGATTGTGGGGTAAATATCACAATATCTAACAGTTTTGAATGAAAAATATCTTACACTGAAAAATCCCGTTTTATCCCTCCGCAAAACCCCAATTAATATATATATCAAAGCGTCACGCACAGTTTATATATAAAAAATCAAGGTTGAAAAAATGACGATCTGCGGAGCCCCAAAACCCCATATATAGGGATATCAAAGGGCGACTAGGCAATAAAGACTTGACAAAGATATATAATAGAGTATAGAAATAATAATAAGAGAAAAAAGTCAAGTATAATAAGTAAAGAACAGTTGCAATTAAGATAATGTAGATGAATTATAACAAAAATCTTTTCTTTTTTGAAAACCTGAAAAAAGGCTGACGCCAAAACCCTTCGGGTAAGCCAAAGACGAGGCAATTTTTATTGAATTTGGACGCGAGTCCTGAGCGAAGCGAAGACTCTGCGTATTGCGTCACATATGAAAACCCAAAGCGAAGTGCATGAAAACACAAAGTCAAACTTGCAAAGCCAAAGTGATAGTACTTTCTACTGATTAGAAGGTCTTTACTATAGAATGAAAACCCAGAGACACCTTTTCCCCAAAACCAAGAGATGCCTAAGTTAGTATTTGGATAATGAATAGGAATGGGTTTCCTTAAGAAAATATTAGGGTTTTCGGAATATGATGAGTAAGTAGTCACAAATTATATCATTTACATATTATTACTTATTTATTCGAATGCATAACAACTATCCTATACAATTTTTATCATAAAATGAGTTTTTTATATATAACTTTATTTTTTATGAGTAGTAGCCAGGATTCTAAAAATATCTTTCTATAACTATGTTTTATCACCTTATTGAGAGCCTATATATCTAGTGAAGTAACTTTATTTCCGATATTATAAATTTTTTTGATTTTGTCCTTTTTTTATTATATGAAACAAATCACATATGAAATTCCATTTCTATAATAATCATGAAAACCCAGAGACACCTTTACCCCAAAACCCGGAGAGAAACCAAAGTGAGTAAGTAATTGTATATTTAAGTAAAGTTCTCTTAACAAATAAAACGGTTATCATTATTTGGAAAAATTTATAATGGATTTTAGTAACATCGTCAAGTATATATTATTTCTTGCAACTTTTTCGATTTATTAAATTTGATCGGGTTTTCTTATCAAATTGGTAGGGTTTTCTTATCAAAATTGTAGGGTTTTGGGAGTATTTTCAATTTTATGGGTAAGTACTCCCAGATTCAAGGAATCCATAATAATTACATAATCTTTTTTGGTTCTTATTATGAATCTTATGTCTATTTTGTGTTTTTTATCATTTTTATAATATAAAATCTCAAATTATATATTACTTTCTTTTTTTGTGAGTAGTAGTCAGGAATCTGAAAATATTTTTTCTAACACTATGTTTTGACACCTTTTTTAGAGGCTATATGTTGAGTGAAGGAACTTTATTTTCAATTTTTGGAACTTTTTCAAATTTCTTTATTTTTGTACCATGAAGCCAAAGTGAGTCAGGTTAAAATATTAATTTTATTGTTGACCACGCGATATCGAATCTCCATTGTTGATTGTGGGGTAAATATCACATTATCTATGACTTTTGGTTAAATAATATCTTACACTGGAAAATCCCGTTTTATCCCTCCGCAAAACCCCAATTAATATATATATCAAAGCGTCACGCACAGTTTATATATAAAAAATCAAGGTTGAAAAAATGACGATCTGCGGAGCCCCAAAACCCCATATATAGGGATATCAAAGGGCGACTAGGCAATAAAGACTTGACAAAGATATATAATAGAGTATAGAAATAATAATAAGAGAAAAAAGTCAAGTATAATAAGTAAAGAACAGTTGCAATTAAGATAATGTAGATGAATTATAACAAAAATCTTTTCTTTTTTGAAAACCTGAAAAAAGGCTGACGCCAAAACCCTTCGGGTAAGCCAAAGACGAGGCAATTTTTATTGAATTTTGACGCGAGTCCTGAGCGAAGCGAAGACTCTGCGTATTGCGTCACGTATGAAAACCCAAAGCGAGGTGTATGAAAACCCAAGGTCAAACTTGCAAAGCCAAAGTGATAGTACTTTCTACTGATTAGAAGGTCTTTACTATAGAATGAAAACCCAGAGACACCTTTTCCCCAAAACCCAAAGAGATGCCTAAGTTAGTATTTGGATAATGAATAGGAATGGGTTTCCTTAAGAAAATATTAGGGTTTTCGGAATATGATGAGTAAGTAGTCACAAATTATATCATTTACATATTATTACTTATTTATTCGAATGCATAACAACTATCCTATACAATTTTTATCATAAAATGAGTTTTTTATATATAACTTTATTTTTTATGAGTAGTAGCCAGGATTCTAAAAATATCTTTCTATAACTATGTTTTATCACCTTATTGAGAGCCTATATATCTAGTGAAGTAACTTTATTTCCGATATTATAAATTTTTTTGATTTTGTCCTTTTTTTATTATATGAAACAAATCACATATGAAATTCCATTTCTATAATAATCATGAAAACCCAGAGACACCTTTACCCCAAAACCCGGAGAGAAACCAAAGTGAGTAAGTAATTGTATATTTAAGTAAAGTTCTCTTAACAAATAAAACGGTTATCATTATTTGGAAAAATTTATAATGGATTTTAGTAACATCGTCAAGTATATATTATTTCTTGCAACTTTTTCGATTTATTAAATTTGATCGGGTTTTCTTATCAAATTGGTAGGGTTTTCTTATCAAAATTGTAGGGTTTTGGGAGTATTTTCAATTTTATGGGTAAGTACTCACAGATTCAAGGAATCCATAATAATTACATAATCTTTTTTCGTTCTTATTATGAATCTTATATCTATTTTGTGTTTGTTATCATTTTTATAATACAAAATACCAAATTAAATATAACTTTCTTTTTTCATGAGTAGTAGTCAGGAATCTGAAAATATTTTTTCTAACACTATGTTTTGACACCTTTTTTAAAGGCTATATATCGAGTGAAGCAACTTTATTTTTCAATTTTTGGAACTTTTTCAAATTCTTAATTTTAGTATAATGAAGCTAAAGTGAGTCAAGGTAAAAATTTAATTTTATTGTTGACCACGCGATATCGAATCTCCATAGTCGATTGTGGGGTAAATATCACAATATCTAACAGTTTTGAATGAAAAATATCTTACACTGGAAAAATCCTGTTTTATCCCTCCGCAAAACCCCAGTTAATATATATATCAAAGCGTCACGCATATTTTATATATAAAAATTCAGTTGGAAAAATGACGATCTGCGGAGCCCCAAAACCCCATATATAGGGATATCAAAGGGCGACTAGGCAATAAAGACTTGACAAAGATATATAATAGAGTATAGAAATAATAATAAGAGAAAAAAGTCAAGTATAATAAGTAAAGAACAGTTGCAATTAAGATAATGTAGATGAATTATAACAAAAATCTTTTCTTTTTTGAAAACCTGAAAAAAGGCTGACGCCAAAACCCTTCGGGTAAGCCAAAGACGAGGCAATTTTTATTGAATTTGGACGCGAGTCCTGAGCGAAGCGAAGACTCTGCGTATTGCGTCACATATGAAAACCCAAAGCGAAGTGCATGAAAACACAAAGTCAAACTTGCAAAGCCAAAGTGATAGTACTTTCTACTGATTAGAAGGTCTTTACTATAGAATGAAAACCCAGAGACACCTTTTCCCCAAAACCGAAAGAGATGCCTAAGTTAGTAATTATATAATGAATAGGAATGGGTTTTCTTATAAAAATAGTAGGGTTTTCAGAATTTGATGAGTAAGTATTCACATATTATATCATTTACCTATTATTCTCTTGATTCGAATACATTACAACTTTCCAATACAATTTTTTTCTAATAAAATGAGTTTTTTATATATAATTTATTTATTTTTAATGAGTAGTAGTAAGGAACCTGTAACTAATTTTTTTATAACTATGTTTTTATCATTTTTTAAGAGGCTATATATCGAGTGAAGAACCTTTTTTTCCCTCTTATTAATTTTTTTAGTTTTGTCAATTATTATTATATGCAAAAAATCACATATGAGTTTTCATTTCTTTACTATTCATGAAAACCCAGAGACACCTTTCCACCAAAACCCAGAGAGAAACCAAAGGGAGTAATTGAATTTTATTGTAATAGGGTTTTCTTATCATAGTGAAAGAGTTTTCTTAACAAGTAAGAAGGTTTTCTAGGTTTTGTAAATTTGTTAAGCCTTTTAGTAACATTTTGTAGTTTATATTATTTCTTGCCATTTTTTTGATTTATTTATTTTTATCGGGTTTTCTTATCAAATTGTGAGGGTTTTCTTATCAAAATTGTAGGGTTTTTGAGTTTTTTTTAATTTTATGGGTAAGTACTCACAGATTCAAGGAATCCATAATAATTACATAATCTTTTTTCGTTCTTATTATGAATCTTATATCTATTTTGTGTTTGTTATCATTTTTATAATACAAAATACCAAATTAAATATAACTTTCTTTTTTCATGAGTAGTAGTCAGGAATCTGAAAATATTTTTTCTAACACTATGTTTTGACACCTTTTTTAAAGGCTATATATCGAGTGAAGCAACTTTATTTTCAATTTTTTGTACTTTTTCAAATTTCTTAATTTTAGTATAATGAAGCTAAAGTGAGTCAAGGTAAAAATTTAATTTTATTGTTGACCACGCGATATCGAATCTCCATAGTCGATTGTGGGGTAAATATCACAATATCTAACAGTTTTGAATGAAAAATATCTTACACTGGAAAAATCCTGTTTATCCCTCCGCAAAACCCCAATTAATATATATATCAAAGCGTCACGCACAGTTTATATATAAAAAATCAAGGTTGAAAAAATGACGATCTGCGGAGCCCCAAAACCCCATATATAGGGATATCAAAGGGCGACTAGGCAATAAAGACTTGACAAAGATATATAATAGAGTATAGAAATAATAATAAGAGAAAAAAGTCAAGTATAATAAGTAAAGAACAGTTGCAATTAAGATAATGTAGATGAATTATAACAAAAATCTTTTCTTTTTTGAAAACCTGAAAAAAGGCTGACGCCAAAACCCTTCGGGTAAGCCAAAGACGAGGCAATTTTTATTGAATTTGGACGCGAGTCCTGAGCGAAGCGAAGACTCTGCGTATTGCGTCACATATGAAAACCCAAAGCGAAGTGCATGAAAACACAAAGTCAAACTTGCAAAGCCAAAGTGATAGTACTTTCTACTGATTAGAAGGTCTTTACTATAGAATGAAAACCCAGAGACACCTTTTCACCAAAACCCAAAGAGATGCCTAAGTTAGTAATTAAATATTTATTATAGTAGGGTTTTCTTATCAAAGTGAGAGAGTGTTCTTATAAAATAGTAGGGTTTTCACAATTTGATGAGTAAGTAATCCAAAATTATATCATTTACATATTAGTACTTCTTTATTCAAATACATTACAACTTTCCTATACCATTTTTCTAATAAAATGAGTGTTTTATATATAAATTTATTTTTCATGAGTAGTAGCCTGGAATCTCAAAATATTTTTTCTAACACTATGTTTTTATCACTTTTTAAGAGGCTATATATCGAGTGAAGCAACTTTTTTTTCCATATTATCAATATTTTAGTTTTGTCAATTATTATTATATTCAACCAACCACATATGAGTTCCCATTTCTTTAATATTCATGAAAATCCAGAGACACCTTTTCACCAAAACCCAGAGAGAAACCAAAGGTAGTAAGTAAATTTAATGTAAGAAGGGATTTCTTATAATAATGAAAGAGTTTTCTTAACAAATAAAAAGGATTTCTAGGTTTTGTACAATTTGTTAAGCATTTTAGTAACATATTGAAGTTTATATTATTTCTTACCAGTTTTTCAATTTAATAATTTTGATCGGGTTTTCTTATCAAATTGGTAGGGTTTTCTTATCAAAATTGTAGGGTTTTGGAGTTTTTTCTCATTTTATGAGCAAGTAGTCACAAATCTAATGAGTTATTATAAGTTACATATTATTTTATAATTCTTTTATGGAATTTATAATCTATTAAGGGTTTATTATCATTTTTCTATTAAAATAATAATTAATATAGGACTTTATTTTTTTGTGAGTAGTAGTCAGGAATCTGAAAATATTTTTTCTAACAGTATGATTTGACACCTTTTTTAGAGGCTATATGTCAAGTGAAGCAACTTTATTTTCAATTTTTGGAACTTTTTCAAATTTCTTTATTTTTTTATCATGAAGCTAAAGTGAGTCAGGTAAAAATTTAATTTTATTGTTGACCACGCGATATCGAATCTCCATTGTCGATTGTGGGGTAAATATCACATTATCTATGAGTTTTTGTTGAATAATATCTTACACTGGAAAATCCCGTTTTATCCCTCCGCAAAACCCCAATTAATATATATATCAAAGCGTCACGCACAGTTTATATATAAAAAATCAAGGTTGAAAAAATGACGATCTGCGGAGCCCCAAAACCCCATATATAGGGATATCAAAGGGCGACTAGGCAATAAAGACTTGACAAAGATATATAATAGAGTATAGAAATAATAATAAGAGAAAAAAGTCAAGTATAATAAGTAAAGAACAGTTGCAATTAAGATAATGTAGATGAATTATAACAAAAATCTTTTCTTTTTTGAAAACCTGAAAAAAGGCTGACGCCAAAACCCTTCGGGTAAGCCAAAGACGAGGCAATTTTTATTGAATTTTGACGCGAGTCCTGAGCGAAGCGAAGACTCTGCGTATTGCGTCACGTATGAAAACCCAAAGCGAGGTGTATGAAAACCCAAGGTCAAACTTGCAAAGCCAAAGTGATAGTACTTTCTACTGATTAGAAGGTCTTTACTATAGAATGAAAACCCAGAGACACCTTTTCCCCAAAACCCAAAGAGATGCCTAAGTTAGTAATTATATAATGAATAGGAATGGGTTTTCTTATAAAAATAGTAGGGTTTTCACAATTTGATGAGTAAGTAATCAAAAATTATATCATTTACATATTAGTACTTCTTTATTAGAATACATGAAATCAATTCTATATAATTTTTATAATAAAATGAATGTTTTATATATAAATTTTATTTTTCATGAGTAGTAGTCAGGAATCTTAATATATTTTTCTATGACTATGTTTTGATAAGTAATTTACAGGTTATATATCGAGTGAAGAATCTTTTTTTCAAAATTATTAATTTTTTTAGTTTTGTCAATTATTATTATATGCACCAAATCACATATGAGTTTCCATTTCTTTAATATTAATGAAAAACCAGAGAATCTATTCAACAAAAACCCAGAGTGAAACCAAAGGGAGTAAGTAAATTTTTATGTAAGATGAGTTTTCTTATCAAAGTGAGAGAGTGTTCTTATAAAGTAAGTAAGGTTTACAAGGCTAAGATAAATTTATTAAGACTTTTAGTAACTTATTGAAGTTTAGATTATTTCTTACAAGTTTTTCAATTTATTAAATTTGATCGGGTTTTCTTATCAAATTGGTTGGGTTTTCTTATCAAAATTGTAGGGTTTTTGAGTTTTTTTTAATTTTATGGGTAAGTACTCACAGATTCAAGGAATCCATAATAATTACATATGCTTCTCTCGTTCTTATTATAAATCTTATATCTATTTTGTGTTTTTTATCATTTTTATAATAAAAAATACCAAATTATATATAACTTTATTTTTTCATGAGTAGTAGTAAGGAATCTGAAAATAATTTTTCTAACACTATGTTTTGACACCTTTTTTAAAGGCTATATATCGAGTGAAGCAACTTTATTTTCATTATTTTCAACTTTTTAAAATTTCTTTATTTTTGTACAATGAAGCCAAAGTGAGTCAGGTAAAAAAAATAATTTTATTGTTGACCACGCGATATCGAATCTCCATTGTCGATTGTGAGGTAAATATCACATTATCTATGAATTTTGGTTAAATAATATCTTACACTGGAAAAATCCCGTTTTATCCCTCCGCAAAACCCCAATTAATATATATATCAAAGCGTCACGCACAGTTTATATATAAAAAATCAAGGTTGAAAAAATGACGATCTGCGGAGCCCCAAAACCCCATATATAGGGATATCAAAGGGCGACTAGGCAATAAAGACTTGACAAAGATATATAATAGAGTATAGAAATAATAATAAGAGAAAAAAGTCAAGTATAATAAGTAAAGAACAGTTGCAATTAAGATAATGTAGATGAATTATAACAAAAATCTTTTCTTTTTTGAAAACCTGAAAAAAGGCTGACGCCAAAACCCTTCGGGTAAGCCAAAGACGAGGCAATTTTTATTGAATTTGGACGCGAGTCCTGAGCGAAGCGAAGACTCTGCGTATTGCGTCACATATGAAAACCCAAAGCGAAGTGCATGAAAACACAAAGTCAAACTTGCAAAGCCAAAGTGATAGTACTTTCTACTGATTAGAAGGTCTTTACTATAGAATGAAAACCCAGAGACACCTTTTCCCCAAAACCCAAAGAGATGCCTAAGTTAGTATTTGTATAATGAATAGGAATGGGTTTTCTTATGAAAATATTAGGGTTTTCGGAATTTGATGAGTAAGTATTCACATATTATATCATTTACATATTATTACTTCTTGATTCGAATACATTACAACTTTCCAATACAATTTTTTTCTAATAAAATGAGTTTTTTATATATAATTTATTTATTTTTAATGAGTAGTAGTAAGGAACCTGTAACTAATTTTTTTATAACTATGTTTTTATCATTTTTTAAGAGGCTATATATCGAGTGAAGAACCTTTTTTTCCCTCTTATTAATTTTTTTAGTTTTGTCAATTATTATTATATGCAAAAAATCACATATGAGTTTCCATTTCTTTAATATTCATGAAAATCCAGAGACACCTTTTCACCAAAACCCAGAGAGAAACCAAAGGGAGTAAATAAATTTTAATGTAAGAAGGGATTTCTTATAATAATGAAAGAGTTTTCTTAACAAATAAAAAGGATTTCTAGGTTTTGTACAATTTGTTAAGCATTTTAGTAACATATTGAAGTATATATTATTTCTTGCAACTTTTTTGATTTATTTATTTTTATCGGGTTTTCTTATCAAATTGTCAGGGTTTTCTTATCAAAATTGTAGGGTTTTTGAGTTTTTTTTAATTTTATGGGTAAGTACTCACAGATTCAAGGAATCCATAATAATTACATAATCTTTTTTCGTTCTTATTATGAATCTTATATCTATTTTGTGTTTGTTATCATTTTTATAATACAAAATACCAAATTAAATATAACTTTCTTTTTTCATGAGTAGTAGTCAGGAATCTGAAAATATTTTTTCTAACACTATGTTTTGACACCTTTTTTAAAGGCTATATATCGAGTGAAGCAACTTTATTTTCAATTTTTGGAACTTTTTCAAATTTCTTTATTTTTTGATCATGAAGCCAAAGTGAGTCAGGTAAAAAAAATAATTTATTGTTGACCACGCGATATCGAATCTCCATTGTCGATTGTGAGGTAAATATCACATTATCTATGACTTTTTGTTAAATAATATCTTACACTGGAAAAATCCCGTTTTATCCCTCCGCAAAACCCCAATTAATATATATATCAAAGCGTCACGCACAGTTTATATATAAAAAATCAAGGTTGAAAAAATGACGATCTGCGGAGCCCCAAAACCCCATATATAGGGATATCGAAGGGCGACTAGGGAATAAAGACTTGACATAGATATATAATATTGTATAGAAATAATAATAAGAGAAAAAAGTCAAGTATATTAAGTAAAGAACAGTTGCAATTAAGATAATGTAGATGAATTATAACAAAAATCTTTTCTTTTTTGAAAACCTGAAAAAAGGCTGACGCCAAAACTCTTCGGGTAAGCCAAAGACGAGGCAATTTTAATTGATTGTGACGCGAGTCCTGAGCGAAGCGAAGACTCTGCGTATTGCGTCACGTATGAAAACCCAAAGCGAGGTGTGTGAAAACCCAAGGTCAAACTTGCAAAGCCAAAGTGATAGTACTTTCTACTGATTAGAATGTCTTTACTATAGAATGAAAACCCAGATACACCTTTTCACCAAAACCCAAAGAGATGCCTAAGTTAGTAATTTTATAATGAATAGGAATGGGTTTACTAATGAAAATAGTAGGGTTTTCACAATTTGATGAGTAAGTAATCCAAAATTATATCATTTACATATTAGTACTTCTTTATTCAAATACATTACAACTTTCCTATACCATTTTTCTAATAAAATGAGTGTTTTATATATAAA
Organism: Oxytricha trifallax; assembly: GCA_000711775.1. NCBI lineage: Eukaryota > Ciliophora > Spirotrichea > Sporadotrichida > Oxytrichidae > Oxytricha > Oxytricha trifallax. Next base: position 14,645 of record ARYC01009222.1, on the reverse strand, counting down.
TTTATTTTTCATGAGTAGTAGCCTGGAATCTCAAAATATTTTTTCTAACACTATGTTTTTATCACTTTTTAAGAGGCTATATATCGAGTGAAGCAACTTTTTTTTCCATATTATCAATATTTTAGTTTTGTCAATTTTTATTATATTCAACCAATCACATATGAGTTCCCATTTCTTTAATATTCATGAAAACCCAGAGACACCTTTCCACCAAAACCCAGAGAGATGCCAAAGAGAGTAAGTAAATTTTTATGTAAGAAGGTATTTCTTATAATAAAGGGAAAGTGTTCTTATAAAATAAATAAGGTTTTCAAAGATGTGATAAATTTATTGAGGAATTTAGTAAGATAGTGAAGTATATATTATTATTTCTGGCAACTTTTTCTATTTATTAATTTTTATCGGGTTTTCTTATCAAATTAGTAGGGTTTTCTTATCAAAATTGTAGGGTTTTGTAGTTTTTTGGAATTTTATGAGTAAGTACTCCCAAATTCAAGGAATCCATAATAATTACATAATCTTTTCTGGTTCCTATTATGAATATTATGTCCATTATGTGTTTTTTATCATTTTTATAATATAAAATCTCAAATTATATATTACTTTAATTTTTTGTGAGTAGTAGTCAGGAATCTGAAAATATTTTTTCTAACACTATGATTTGACACCTTTTTTAGAGGCTATATGTTGAGTGAAGGAACTTTATTTTCAATATTTGGAACTTTTTCAAATTTCTCAATTTTTGTACCATGAAGCCAAAGTGAGTCAGGGTAAAATATTAATTTTATTGTTGACCACGCGATATCAATTCTCCATAGTCGATTGTGGGGTAAATATCACATTAGATATGACTTTTGGTTAAATAATATCTTACACTGAAAAATCCCGTTTTATCCCTCCGCAAAACCCCAATTAATATATATATCAAAGCGTCACGCACAGTTTATATATAAAAAATCAAGGTTGAAAAAATGACGATCTGCGGAGCCCCAAAACCCCATATATAGGGATATCAAAGGGCGACTAGGCAATAAAGACTTGACAAAGATATATAATAGAGTATAGAAATAATAATAAGAGAAAAAAGTCAAGTATAATAAGTAAAGAACAGTTGCAATTAAGATAATGTAGATGAATTATAACAAAAATCTTTTCTTTTTTGAAAACCTGAAAAAAGGCTGACGCCAAAACCCTTCGGGTAAGCCAAAGACGAGGCAATTTTTATTGAATTTGGACGCGAGTCCTGAGCGAAGCGAAGACTCTGCGTATTGCGTCACATATGAAAACCCAAAGCGAAGTGCATGAAAACACAAAGTCAAACTTGCAAAGCCAAAGTGATAGTACTTTCTACTGATTAGAAGGTCTTTACTATAGAATGAAAACCCAGAGACACCTTTTCCCCAAAACCCAAAGAGATGCCTAAGTAGTAATTATATAATGAATAGCAATGAGTTTTCTTATAAAAATAGTAGGGTTTTCACAATTTGATGAGTAAGTAATCAAAAATTATATCATTTACATATTAGTACTTCTTTATTAGAATACATGAAATCAATTCTATATAATTTTTATAATAAAATGAATGTTTTATATATAAATTTTATTTTTCATGAGTAGTAGTCAGGAATCTTAATATATTTTTCTATGACTATGTTTTGATAAGTAATTTACAGGTTATATATCGAGTGAAGAATCTTTTTTTCAAAATTATTAATTTTTTTAGTTTTGTCAATTATTATTATATGCACCAAATCACATATGAGTTTCCATTTCTTTAATATTAATGAAAAACCAGAGAATCTATTCAACAAAAACCCAGAGTGAAACCAAAGGGAGTAAGTAAATTTTTATGTAAGATGAGTTTTCTTATCAAAGTGAGAGAGTGTTCTTATAAAGTAAGTAAGGTTTACAAGGCTAAGATAAATTTATTAAGACTTTTAGTAACTTATTGAAGTTTAGATTATTTCTTACAAGTTTTTCAATTTATTAAATTTGATCGGGTTTTCTTATCAAATTGGTTGGGTTTTCTTATCAAAATTGTAGGGTTTTTGAGTTTTTTTTAATTTTATGGGTAAGTACTCACAAATTCAAGGAAACCATAATAATTACATAATCTTTTCTCGTTCTTATTATGAATCTTATATCTATTGTGTTTTTTTTATAATTTTTATAATAAAAAATACCAATTATATATAACTTTATTTTTTTGTGAGTAGTAGTCAGGAATCTGAAAATATTTTTTCTAACAGTGTGATTTGACACCTTTTTTAGAGGCTATATATCGAGTGGAGCAACTTTATTTTCATTTTTTGGAACTTCTTAAAATTTCTAAATTTCTTATACATAGTCAAGTTAGTGAGTCAGGTCAAAAATTTAATTTTATTGTTGACCACGCGATATCGAATCTCCATAGTTGATTGTGGGATAAATATCACATTAGATATGACTTTTGGTTAAATAATATCTTACACTGGAAATCCCGTTTTATCCCTCCGCAAAACCCCAATTAATATATATATCAAAGCGTCACGCACAGTTTATATATAAAAAATCAAGGTTGAAAAAATGACGATCTGCGGAGCCCCAAAACCCCATATATAGGGATATCAAAGGGCGACTAGGCAATAAAGACTTGACAAAGATATATAATAGAGTATAGAAATAATAATAAGAGAAAAAAGTCAAGTATAATAAGTAAAGAACAGTTGCAATTAAGATAATGTAGATGAATTATAACAAAAATCTTTTCTTTTTTGAAAACCTGAAAAAAGGCTGACGCCAAAACCCTTCGGGTAAGCCAAAGACGAGGCAATTTTTATTGAATTTGGACGCGAGTCCTGAGCGAAGCGAAGACTCTGCGTATTGCGTCACATATGAAAACCCAAAGCGAAGTGCATGAAAACACAAAGTCAAACTTGCAAAGCCAAAGTGATAGTACTTTCTACTGATTAGAAGGTCTTTACTATAGAATGAAAACCCAGAGACACCTTTTCCCCAAAACCCAAAGAGATGCCTAAGTTAGTATTTGGATAATGAATAGGAATGGGTTTCCTTAAGAAAATATTAGGGTTTTCGGAATATGATGAGTAAGTAGTCACAAATTATATCATTTACATATTATTACTTCTTGATTCGAATACATTACAACTTTCCAATACAATTTTTTTCTAATAAAATGAGTTTTTTATATATAATTTATTTATTTTTAATGAGTAGTAGTAAGGAACCTGTAACTAATTTTTTTATAACTATGTTTTTATCATTTTTTAAGAGGCTATATATCGAGTGAAGAACCTTTTTTTCCCTCTTATTAATTTTTTTAGTTTTGTCAATTATTATTATATGCAAAAAATCACATATGAGTTTCCATTTCTTTAATATTCATGAAAACCCAGAGACACCTTTCCACCAAAACCCAGAGAGATGCCAAAGAGAGTAAGTAAATTTTTATGTAAGAAGGTATTTCTTATAATAAAGGGAAAGTGTTCTTATAAAATAAATAAGGTTTTCAAAGATGTGATAAATTTATTGAGGAATTTAGTAAGATAGTGAAGTATATATTATTATTTCTGGCAACTTTTTCTATTTATTAATTTTTATCGGGTTTTCTTATCAAATTAGTAGGGTTTTCTTATCAAAATTGTAGGGTTTTTGAGTTTTTTTTAATTTTATGGGTAAGTACTCACAGATTCAAGGAATCCATAATAATTACATAATCTTTTTTCGTTCTTATTATGAATCTTATATCTATTTTGTGTTTGTTATCATTTTTATAATACAAAATACCAAATTAAATATAACTTTCTTTTTTCATGAGTAGTAGTCAGGAATCTGAAAATATTTTTTCTAACACTATGTTTTGACACCTTTTTTAAAGGCTATATATCGAGTGAAGCAACTTTATTTTCAATTTTTGGAACTTTTTCAAATTTCTTTATTTTTTGATCATGAAGCCAAAGTGAGTCAGGTAAAAAAAATAATTTTATTGTTGACCACGCGATATCGAATCTCCATTGTCGATTGTGAGGTAAATATCACATTATCTATGAATTTTGGTTAAATAATATCTTACACTGAAAAATCCCGTTTTATCCCTCCGCAAAACCCCAATTAATATATATATCAAAGCGTCACGCACAGTTTATATATAAAAAATCAAGGTTGAAAAAATGACGATCTGCGGAGCCCCAAAACCCCATATATAGGGATATCAAAGGGCGACTAGGCAATAAAGACTTGACAAAGATATATAATAGAGTATAGAAATAATAATAAGAGAAAAAAGTCAAGTATAATAAGTAAAGAACAGTTGCAATTAAGATAATGTAGATGAATTATAACAAAAATCTTTTCTTTTTTGAAAACCTGAAAAAAGGCTGACGCCAAAACCCTTCGGGTAAGCCAAAGACGAGGCAATTTTTATTGAATTTGGACGCGAGTCCTGAGCGAAGCGAAGACTCTGCGTATTGCGTCACATATGAAAACCCAAAGCGAAGTGCATGAAAACACAAAGTCAAACTTGCAAAGCCAAAGTGATAGTACTTTCTACTGATTAGAAGGTCTTTACTATAGAATGAAAACCCAGAGACACCTTTTCCCCAAAACCCAAAGAGATGCCTAAGTTAGTAATTATATAATGAATAGGAATGGGTTTTCTTATAAAAATAGTAGGGTTTTCAGAATTTAATGAGTAAGTATTCACATATTATATCATTTACATATTATTACTTCTTGATTCGAATACATTACAACTTTCCAATACAATTTTTTTCTAATAAAATGAGTTTTTTATATATAATTTATTTATTTTTAATGAGTAGTAGTAAGGAACCTGTAACTAATTTTTTTATAACTATGTTTTTATCATTTTTTAAGAGGCTATATATCGAGTGAAGAACCTTTTTTTCCCTCTTATTAATTTTTTTAGTTTTGTCAATTATTATTATATGCAAAAAATCACATATGAGTTTCCATTTCTTCAATATTCATGAAAACCCAGAGACACCTTCCCACCAAAACCCAGAGAGAAACAAAAGGGAGTAAATAAATTTTAATGTAAGAAGGGATTTCTTAGAATAATGAAAGAGTTTTCTTAACAAATAAAAAGGATTTCTAGGTTTTGGACAATTTGTTAAGCATTTTAGTAACATATTGAAGTATATATTATTTCTTGCAATTTTTAAATTTATCAAATTTTTTCGGGTTTTCTTATCAAATTTTTAGGGTTTTCTTATCAAAAATTCGGGGTTTTCTGGGTTTTGGTAAATTTAATGGGTAAGTACTCACAAATTCAAGGAATTACTATAATATTCATAATATATTACAATCTTTCTTATAATGAATCTTATATCTATTTTGTGTTTTTGACCATATTTATAATATAAAATCTCAAATTAAATATAACTTTTATTTTTAATTAGTAGTAGTCAGGAATCTGAAAATATTTTTTCTAACAGTATGATCTGACACCTTTTTTAGAGGCTATATGTCAAGTGAAGCAACTTTATTTTCAATTTTTGGAACTTTTTCAAATTTCTTTATTTTTTGATCATGAAGCCAAAGTGAGTCAGGTAAAAAAAATAATTTTATTGTTGACCACGCGATATCGAATCTCCATTGTCGATTGTGAGGTAAATATCACATTATCTATGACTTTTTGTTAAATAATATCTTACACTGGAAAAATCCCGTTTTATCCCTCCGCAAAACCCCAATTAATATATATATCAAAGCGTCACGCACAGTTTATATATAAAAAATCAAGGTTGAAAAAATGACGATCTGCGGAGCCCCAAAACCCCATATATAGGGATATCAAAGGGCGACTAGGCAATAAAGACTTGACAAAGATATATAATAGAGTATAGAAATAATAATAAGAGAAAAAAGTCAAGTATAATAAGTAAAGAACAGTTGCAATTAAGATAATGTAGATGAATTATAACAAAAATCTTTTCTTTTTTGAAAACCTGAAAAAAGGCTGACGCCAAAACCCTTCGGGTAAGCCAAAGACGAGGCAATTTTTATTGAATTTGGACGCGAGTCCTGAGCGAAGCGAAGACTCTGCGTATTGCGTCACATATGAAAACCCAAAGCGAAGTGCATGAAAACACAAAGTCAAACTTGCAAAGCCAAAGTGATAGTACTTTCTACTGATTAGAAGGTCTTTACTATAGAATGAAAACCCAGAGACACCTTTTCCCCAAAACCCAAAGAGATGCCTAAGTTAGTAATTATATAATGAATAGGAATGGGTTTTCTTATAAAAATAGTAGGGTTTTCAGAATTTAATGAGTAAGTATTCACATATTATATCATTTACATATTATTATTTCTTTATTCGAATACATTACAACTTTCCAATACAATTTTTTTCTAATAAAATGAGTTTTTTATATATAAATTTATTTTTAATGAGTAGTATAGTAGTAAGGAATCTGATAAAGTATTTTTTCTAAAACAATATTTTTATAATTTTTTAAAAGGCTTTATATAGAGTGAAGAACCTTTTTTTCCAAATTATTAATTTTTTTAGTTTTGTCAATTATTATTATATTCAACCAACCACATATGAGTTCCCATTTCTTTAATATTCATGAAAATCCAGAGACACCTTTTCACCAAAACCCAGAGAGAAACCAAAGGTAGTAAGTAAATTTTAATGTAAGAAGGGATTTCTTATAATAATGAAAGAGTTTTCTTAACAAATAAAAAGGATTTCTAGGTTTTGTACAATTTGTTAAGCATTTTAGTAACATATTGAAGTATATATTATTTCTTGCAACTTTTTTGATTTATTTATTTTTATCGGGTTTTCTTATCAAATTGTCAGGGGTTTCTTATCAAAATTGTAGGGTTTTTGAGTTTTTTTTAATTTTATGGGTAAGTACTCACAGATTCAAGGAATCCATAATAATTACATAATCTTTTTTCGTTCTTATTATGAATCTTATATCTATTTTGTGTTTGTTATCATTTTTATAATACAAAATACCAAATTAAATATAACTTTCTTTTTTCATGAGTAGTAGTCAGGAATCTGAAAATATTTTTTCTAACACTATGTTTTGACACCTTTTTTAAAGGCTATATATCGAGTGAAGCAACTTTATTTTCAATTTTTGGAACTTTTTCAAATTTCTTTATTTTTTGATCATGAAGCCAAAGTGAGTCAGGTAAAAAAAATAATTTTATTGTTGACCACGCGATATCGAATCTCCATTGTCGATTGTGAGGTAAATATCACATTATCTATGAATTTTGGTTAAATAATATCTTACACTGGAAAAAATCCCGTTTTATCCCTCCGCAAAACCCCAATTAATATATATATCAAAGCGTCACGCACAGTTTATATATAAAAAATCAAGGTTGAATAATTGACGATCTGCGGAGCCCCAAAACCCCATATATAGGGATATCGAAGGGCGACTAGAGAATAAAGACTTGACATAGATATATAATATTGTATAGAAAAAATAATAAGAGAAAAAAGTAAAGTATATTAAGTAAAGAACAGTTGCAATTAAGATAATGTAGATGAATTATAACAAAAATCTTTTCTTTTTTGAAAACCTGAAAAAAGGCTGACGCCAAAACTCTTCGGGTAAGCCAAAAAACGAGGCAATTTTAATATGATTGTGACGCGAGTCCTGAGCGAAGCGAAGACTCTGCGTATTGCGTCACGTATGAAAACCCAAAGCGAAGTGAGTGAAAACCCCAAGGTCAAACTTGCAAAGCCAAAGAGATAGTACTTTCTACTGATTAGAATGTCTTTACTATAGAATGAAAACCCAGATACACCTTTTCACCAAAACCCAAAGAGATGCCTAAGTTAGTAATTATATAATGAATAGCAATGAGTTTTCTTATAAAAATAGTAGGGTTTTCACAATTTGATGAGTAAGTAATCAAAAATTATATCATTTACATATTAGTACTTCTTTATTAGAATACATGAAATCAATTCTATATAATTTTTATAATAAAATGAATGTTTTATATATAAATTTTATTTTTCATGAGTAGTAGTCAGGAATCTTAATATATTTTTCTATGACTATGTTTTGATAAGTAATTTACAGGTTATATATCGAGTGAAGAATCTTTTTTTCAAAATTATTAATTTTTTTAGTTTTGTCAATTATTATTATATGCACCAAATCACATATGAGTTTCCATTTCTTTAATATTAATGAAAAACCAGAGAATCTATTCAACAAAAACCCAGAGTGAAACCAAAGGGAGTAAGTAAATTTTTATGTAAGATGAGTTTTCTTATCAAAGTGAGAGAGTGTTCTTATAAAGTAAGTAAGGTTTACAAGGCTAAGATAAATTTATTAAGACTTTTAGTAACTTATTGAAGTTTAGATTATTTCTTACAAGTTTTTCAATTTATTAAATTTGATCGGGTTTTCTTATCAAATTGGTTGGGTTTTCTTATCAAAATTGTAGGGTTTTTGAGTTTTTTTTAATTTTATGGGTAAGTACTCACAGATTCAAGGAATCCATAATAATTACATAATCTTTTTTCGTTCTTATTATGAATCTTATATCTATTTTGTGTTTGTTATCATTTTTATAATACAAAATACCAAATTAAATATAACTTTCTTTTTTCATGAGTAGTAGTCAGGAATCTGAAAATATTTTTTCTAACACTATGTTTTGACACCTTTTTTAAAGGCTATATATCGAGTGAAGCAACTTTATTTTCAATTTTTGGAACTTTTTCAAATTTCTTTATTTTTTGATCATGAAGCCAAAGTGAGTCAGGTAAAAAAAATAATTTTATTGTTGACCACGCGATATCGAATCTCCATTGTCGATTGTGAGGTAAATATCACATTATCTATGACTTTTTGTTAAATAATATCTTACACTGGGAAAAATCCCGTTTTATCCCTCCGCAAAACCCCAATTAATATATATATCAAAGCGTCACGCACAGTTTATATATAAAAAATCAAGGTTGAAAAAATGACGATCTGCGGAGCCCCAAAACCCCATATATAGGGATATCAAAGGGCGACTAGGCAATAAAGACTTGACAAAGATATATAATAGAGTATAGAAATAATAATAAGAGAAAAAAGTCAAGTATAATAAGTAAAGAACAGTTGCAATTAAGATAATGTAGATGAATTATAACAAAAATCTTTTCTTTTTTGAAAACCTGAAAAAAGGCTGACGCCCAAAACCCTTCGGGTAAGCCAAAGACGAGGCAATTTTTATTGAATTTGGACGCGAGTCCTGAGCGAAGCGAAGACTCTGCGTATTGCGTCACATATGAAAACCCAAAGCGAAGTGCATGAAAACACAAAGTCAAACTTGCAAAGCCAAAGTGATAGTACTTTCTACTGATTAGAAGGTCTTTTACTATAGAATGAAAACCCAGATACACCTTTTCACCAAAACCCAAAGAGATGCCTAAGTTAGTAATTATATAATGAATAGCAATGGGTTTACTAATGAAAATAGTAGGGTTTTCACAATTTGATGAGTAAGTAATCCAAAATTATATCATTTACATATTAGTACTTCTTTATTCAAATACATTACAACTTTCCTATACCATTTTTCTAATAAAATGAGTGTTTTATATATAAATTTATTTTTCATGAGTAGTAGCCTGGAATCTCAAAATATTTTTTCTAACACTATGTTTTTATCACTTTTTAAGAGGCTATATATCGAGTGAAAACCTTTTTTTCCAAATTATTAATTTTTTTAGTTTTGTCAATTATTATTATATTCAACCAACCACATATGAGTTCCCATTTCTTTAATATTCATGAAAACCCAGAGACACCTTTCCACCAAAACCCAGAGAGATGCCAAAGAGAGTAAGTAAATTTTTATGTAAGAAGGTATTTCTTATAATAAAGGGAAAGTGTTCTTATAAAATAAATAAGGTTTTCAAAGATGTGATAAATTTATTGAGGAATTTAGTAAGATAGTGAAGTATATATTATTATTTCTGGCAACTTTTTCTATTTATTAATTTTTATCGGGTTTTCTTATCAAATTAGTAGGGTTTTCTTATCAAAATTGTAGGGTTTTGGGAGTTTTTTCAATTTTATGGGTAAGTACTCACAGATTCAAGGAATCCATAATAATTACATAATCTTTTTTCGTTCTTATTATGAATCTTATATCTATTTTGTGTTTGTTATCATTTTTATAATACAAAATACCAAATTAAATATAACTTTCTTTTTTCATGAGTAGTAGTCAGGAATCTGAAAATATTTTTTCTAACACTATGTTTTGACACCTTTTTTAAAGGCTATATATCGAGTGAAAGCAACTTTATTTTCAATTTTTGGAACTTTTTCAAATTTCTTTATTTTTTGATCATGAAGCCAAAGTGAGTCAGGTAAAAAAAATAATTTTATTGTTGACCACGCGATATCGAATCTCCATTGTCGATTGTGAGGTAAATATCACATTATCTATGAATTTTGGTTAAATAATATCTTACACTGGAAAAATCCCGTTTTATCCCTCCGCAAAACCCCAATTAATATATATATCAAAGCGTCACGCACAGTTTATATATAAAAAATCAAGGTTGGAAAAATGACGATCTGCGGAGCCCCAAAACCCCATATATAGGGATATCAAAGGGCGACTAGTCAATAAAGACTTGACAAAGATATATAATAGAGTATAGAAATAATAATAAGAGAAAAAAGTCAAGTATAATAAGTAAAGAACAGTTGCAATTAAGATAATGTAGATGAATTATAACAAAAATCTTTTCTTTTTTGAAAACCTGAAAAAAGGCTGACGCCAAAACCCTTCGGGTAAGCCAAAGACGAGGTAATTTTATTGAATTTGGACGCGAGTCCTGAGCGAAGCGAAGACTCTGCGTATTGTGTCATGTATGAAAACCCAAAGCGAAGTGCATGAAAACCCTAGGTCAAATTTGCAAAGCCAAAGTGATAGTGCTTTCTACTTGTTATTATGTCTTTACTATAGAATGAAAACCCAGAGACACCTTTCCTCAAAACCCTAAGAGATGCCTAAGTTAGTAATTATATAATGAATAGCAATGAGTTTTCTTATAAAAATAGTAGGGTTTTCACAATTTGATGAGTAAGTAATCAAAAATTATATCATTTACATATTAGTACTTCTTTATTAGAATACATGAAATCAATTCTATATAATTTTTATAATAAAATGAATGTTTTATATATAAATTTTATTTTTCATGAGTAGTAGTCAGGAATCTTAATATATTTTTCTATGACTATGTTTTGATAAGTAATTTACAGGTTATATATCGAGTGAAGAATCTTTTTTTCAAAATTATTAATTTTTTTAGTTTTGTCAATTATTATTATATGCACCAAATCACATATGAGTTTCCATTTCTTTAATATTAATGAAAAACCAGAGAATCTATTCAACAAAAACCCAGAGTGAAACCAAAGGGAGTAAGTAAATTTTTATGTAAGATGAGTTTTCTTATCAAAGTGAGAGAGTGTTCTTATAAAGTAAGTAAGGTTTACAAGGCTAAGATAAATTTATTAAGACTTTTAGTAACTTATTGAAGTTTAGATTATTTCTTACAAGTTTTTCAATTTATTAAATTTGATCGGGTTTTCTTATCAAATTGGTTGGGTTTTCTTATCAAAATTGTAGGGTTTTTGAGTTTTTTTTAATTTTATGGGTAAGTACTCACAGATTCAAGGAATCCATAATAATTACATAATCTTTTTTCGTTCTTATTATGAATCTTATATCTATTTTGTTTTTTTTATCATTTTTATAATACAAAATACCAATTATATATAACTTTCTTTTTTTGTGAGTAGTAGTCAGGAATCTGAAAATATTTTTTCTAACAGTGTGTTTTGACACCTTTTTTAGAGGCTATATATCGAGTGGAGCAACTTTATTTTCATTTTTTGGAACTTTTTCAAATTTCTTTATTTTTTGATCATGAAGCCAAAGTGAGTCAGGTAAAAAAAATAATTTTGTTGACCACGCGATATCGAATCTCCATTGTCGATTGTGAGGTAAATATCACATTATCTATGACTTTTTGTTAAATAATATCTTACACTGGAAAAATCACGTTTACCCCCTCCGCAAAACCCCAATTAATATATATATCAAAGCGTCACGCACAGTTTATATATAAAAAATCAAGGTTGAAAAAATGACGATCTGCGGAGCCCCAAAACCCCATATATAGGGATATCAAAGGGCGACTAGGCAATAAAGACTTGACAAAGATATATAATAGAGTATAGAAATAATAATAAGAGAAAAAAGTCAAGTATAATAAGTAAAGAACAGTTGCAATTAAGATAATGTAGATGAATTATAACAAAAATCTTTTCTTTTTTGAAAACCTGAAAAAAGGCTGACGCCAAAACCCTTCGGGTAAGCCAAAGACGAAGCATTTTTAATTGGATTGGATGCGAGTCCTGAGCGAAGCGAAGACTCTGCGTATTGCGTCACGTATGAAAACCCAAGGCGAGGTGTATGAAAACCCAAGGTCAAACTTGCAAAGCCAAAGTGATAGTACTTTCTACTGATTAGAAGGTTTTTACTATAGAATGAAAACCCAGAGACACCTTTTCACCAAAACCCAAAGAGATGCCTAAGTTAGTATTTATAATGAATAGGAATGGGTTTTCTTATGAAAATATTAGGGTTTTCGGAATTTGATGAGTAAGTAGTCACAAATTATATCATTTACATATTATTACTTCTTGATTCGAATACATTACAACTTTCCAATACAATTTTTTTCTAATAAAATGAGTTTTTTATATATAATTTATTTATTTTTAATGAGTAGTAGTAAGGAACCTGTAACTAATTTTTTTATAACTATGTTTTTATCATTTTTTAAGAGGCTATATATCGAGTGAAGAACCTTTTTTTCCCTCTTATTAATTTTTTTAGTTTTGTCAATTATTATTATATGCAAAAAATCACATATGAGTTTCCATTTCTTTAATATTCATGAAAACCCAGAGACACCTTCCCACCAAAACCCAGAGAGAAACAAAAGGGAGTAAATAAATTTTAATGTAAGAAGGGATTTCTTAGAATAATGAAAGAGTTTTCTTAACAAATAAAAAGGATTTCTAGGTTTTGGACAATTTGTTAAGCATTTTAGTAACATATTGAAGTATATATTATTTTTTGCAACTTTTTCAATTTATTTATTTTGATCGGGTTTTCTTATCAAATTAGTAGGGTTTTCTTAACAAAATTGTAGGGTTTTCTCGGTTTTTTCATTTTTAATGGGTAAGTACTCACAATTTTTAGAAATCTTTATGAATTACCAATTATTTTATCAAACTTATTATAAATTGTTATCAGTTAAGTTATTTTATCACTTTTATATTCAATTCTGTCTTTTGTAAATAACTTTAATTTTCTCATGAGTAGTAGTCAGGAATATGAAAATATTTTTTCTAACACTATATTTTGACATCAATTTTAGAGGCTATATGTTGAGTGAAGCAACTTTATTTTCAAATTTTTGGAACTTTTTCAAATTTCTTTATTTTTGTACAATGAAGCCAAAGTGAGTCAGGTAAAAAAAATAATTTTATTGTTGACCACGCGATATCGAATCTCCATTGTCGATTGTGAGGTAAATATCACATTATCTATGAATTTTGGTTAAATAATATCTTACACTGGAAAATCCCGTTTTATCCCTCCGCAAAACCCCAATTAATATATATATCAAAGCGTCACGCACAGTTTATATATAAAAAATCAAGGTTGAAAAAATGACGATCTGCGGAGCCCCAAAACCCCATATATAGGGATATCAAAGGGCGACTAGGCAATAAAGACTTGACAAAGATATATAATAGAGTATAGAAATAATAATAAGAGAAAAAAGTCAAGTATAATAAGTAAAGAACAGTTGCAATTAAGATAATGTAGATGAATTATAACAAAAATCTTTTCTTTTTTGAAAACCTGAAAAAAGGCTGACGCCAAAACCCTTCGGGTAAGCCAAAGACGAGGCAATTTTTAATATGATTGTGACGCGAGTCCTGAGCGAAGCGAAGACTCTGCGTATTGCGTCACGTATGAAAACCCAAAGCGAAGTGAGTGAAAACCCCAAGGTCAAACTTGCAAAGCCAAATTGATAGTCCATTCATCTGATGAGAATGTCTTTGCTATAGAATGAAAACCCAGAGACCCTTTTTCAGCAAAACCCAAAGAGATGCCTAAGTTAGTAATTGTATAATGAATAGGAATGGGTTTTCTTAAAAAAATAGTAGGGTTTTCTGAATTTGATGAGTAAGTAGTCACAAATTATATTATTTACATAATATTACTACTCTTTTTTAATACATTTATCCTTTTCTAGACAATTTTTATAATAAAATGAGTTCTTTATATATAAATTTATTTTTAATGAGTAGTAGTCAGGAATCTGAAAATATTTTTTCTAAAACAATGTTTTTATAATTTTTTAAAAGGCTTTATACAGAGTGAAGAACATTTTTATCTAAATTATTAATTTTTTTGGTTTTCTCATTTTATTATTATATGAAACAAATCACATATGAGTTTCCATTTCTTCAATATTCATGAAAACCCAGAGACACCTTTTCACCAAAACCCAGAGAGAAACCAAAGGTAGTAAGTAA
>ARYC01009221.1:0-21810 GCA_000711775.1 Oxytricha trifallax | reverse complement strand
TCGATTGTGACTTTGTTAATAAAATAAAATTAAATGGATACAGAGAACGATAGACTTATTTCTACTTATCTTGAATTAATATCCCCGAAGAAAGTCTAGACTGGGGATGAAGGTAGGGGTGTCTCATCTTAGGACTCTGAAGGTAGTAACACCAGCTTCAACTTCACCGAGGATTTTGAGGAATAGACCTTTAATAAACTTAGGAATGTAAACCACTAGAAGATTTAATTCACACGGCACTCTGATATAAAGAGGATCTTGGGCTCCTTCTCCCTTAACTACCTCTATTACTACCTTCTCAAAGATAATCACTCAGGAGAGAGCGACGAAGAAACTGATAAAAAAGAGGAAGAGAAGAAAGAAGAGGACAGAGTAACAAGCTAAGAGGACTTCTCGCAATATGATATCCCTAGCGATGATTCAATAGAAAAACACTTAAAGCAAACACCCAGGGGCCATGAAATGATCATACCTCTCGGCATCAAGTGCGAATATACTTGCAAGGTAAAAGAAGGAGCACTTGAAAAGATGATCCAGGATTACAGTGTCATTTCATTTATATAGAAGTCCCCTTTTAAGTTCAAGGGTAAGATCGACTTGACTCTTGGCTTTATGGAAAGTTTCAAGATCATAAGAACTACCACGCCACCTGAAGAAGGATCAAGGAAGATACTCACCCTTGACTGGGTGTGCACTTTGCCAACAATAGAATGGGTGATGAGTTAACAAATTGATGCGGGGGTGATAACCAACAATTGCTATCTGTTTACTTCTGATGATAACTACGAGTCCAAGATGTGGAAGCTTGACAAGGACGACAAGGTTTGTCCAAGCCAGGAGGAAGAGAAGAAAACGGAGGAGGAGAAGAAGGAAGATAATGAGAAGTAGGAAGTGCACTCAGTTTAGATCTTGGTCGAACCAGACTTTTGATGAAATTATCTTAGATTATCTTTGTTTAACTGTTTATTCTCTATATTCACTTTTTTCATATTTCCTTTAACAACTTGTCTTCTCATCTCGCCTTTATGAGGAAGTCTCTTTTTATCCTGCAGAGAATATTTAGAGTTGAAGTGAGGCCTAAGACAATGATCAGAATTATACTCATAAGCGATATTAAACTTCTAAAACAATTCACCTTCTTCGAATCGATAACCAATTTAATAGATGATGTGACACATTAAAAATACTACTCAAACAAACAGAAGTCCTTTAAAATGGACACCAATTCCGGTACTAAATAGTAGGGAGACTTATACATATTAAATAAGATGGAGGTTAATTATAATTATTCAATTATTTTCGTTTAATTTTTATTCGTCAAGAACGAAGAATTTCAGGGATCTTCCTTCTCTGGACGAGTGGGCTTCAGACTTCAGGGATTGGACTCGTCGACGCTCTCGTAGTCGTGAAGAGTTAATGTGTTAATTTCAACTTAGTCTCTCTAATGCTTGAAGAAAGGATCCATGTACAAGGACTAAATTGAGGATCTGTGCAAAGGGTCAAGAGTCAACAGGTTTCTAATTTTTACAAACCACCGACCATCCAACTTAGGATGCAATATCTCAAAAGGTCAATTGGTGAGAGTAGCATTTTTATCTTTCAATGCCAACATATCATCAACAGTGCAAGGTAAACTTCCGCAAAGAATATAGAACAGGAAAAGGCCAAGTCCCCAAGAATCTTAGGCCTTCAACATCAAATGATTTAAGGGCTGGATCTCTCAATTAATATATTCAGGAGGAGAGTATTCGTTAATGATTCCATCCCTCTAAAAATTCCTCTTCAACCAATCTGTCAAGTAAGGAACGTGGTACTTATCAAACAGAATGTTTTCCGGCTTAATATTCAGGTGATAGACTTTGTTCTTATGGGCCTGGAAAGAGTCTTGATGATCATGAAGGCAACGTACCTGAAGCACTTCTGATTTATGAAAAAGCCTTGTAAAAGGGTCCTTAAGTTGTATGGATACTTTGGCATCAAGTATGCAGGCTTGCCCAAGAGGTTGTGGTTTCTAGTATAGACACTATGTTTCTACCTTGCTTATTGAAGTTGGTATCCATTATTGCAATAGCCGAAGCTTGAGCAGGAATCAGAGCTTTCCAGAAGATCTTAATAATCATTTCGCAAGGACCGCTGCTCTCGCTTATGACTTGGTTGCTATTCGTTTTCATATAACACTCAAACGATCTGGTAAGATAACTTTTCCCTATTCTTTTTCCAAGCAGCAAGTTATGCTTGTCAGCCTCTCTCTTAACCATAGCAAAGAGTCATTTTCCATATCCTCCACAGTAGCTCTAAGGTTCTAGCTTTCCTTGTAAGATTTTAATAGTAAATCAAGTCGCCCGTAGATCCCCCTCAGCATTTGCAAGTTCAGAGTCTAGTAGTGAATATAGAACTTGGACCCTTCAACGAACTCGGCCTTTTCTTTTTGATTGAGGGTCCTGTACACCGCGTCGTTCGCTATCGATTATTGTAACTACTCCAGTTATTCCTAGCCCACTCTAAGCCCAGTAACCTTTTGACTCCTTGGTAAGACCACTACTTTATTCAAAACATTTTGTATTTTTTCCAGGTTCTCTCCTTCGAACCTTGACAGGTTCCAATACGCTCTCAACTTATCCACTTGATTGTAAAACAGCCTATCCTTCTAAATCGACAACCTTTACTCAGTTCCCTTGGGCTCATACTAACAATGCAGTTTCAAGGACGTTTTGATCTATTCAATATTAATTTTTTAAACTTGTTTAATAAAACCTGCTTACTTGCTTTTACTTTCTATGATCTATATCCAGCCTCCTAAGGCTTCTTATAACTTCTTCAGACCCTCTATGATCTGAGCCTCTGAAACGAACTTTTCAACATGCTTGTCACTTCCTATCATGTTTTTGATCAGTTCGGCTAGTGGTATTGTCTGCTTAATTGTAAAGAGGTACTGCAACTTATTGGTTAAGGATAGCAGCTTCTCAAACTATTCTAATGGCTCGTTGCATTAATAGAATTATGCAGTTAATCTCTAACCTTCTATTAGTTTACCTGCTTATTAATAATAGCGTAGGCAAGTGTGGGAGTAAACTCCTTAGTGGCATTTTCCAAAAGACGTTTTGATCTTGGGCTCAGCTATTATTGGGGTTCTTAATTCTCTACCTCAAGTTCCATGCCTAGCAGCTTTGGAGTCATTTGAACTTCACTGTGCCTTTTCCCTAACTGACTTCCAGGAGTCGTGAAGTTGGAGTCGACAAAGTCTGAAGATGAATCCTTGTAGTAAAGGTAGAATTTGATCTGCTGCTCGTCCTGGTTTATGATCTCTACAGGATGATCGCTTAGTAGCTAGAAGTAATGGATCCCTCCTCTACCCAGGCATTAATCAGGAGGCAATACCCAGAGCACATACTTGAGAAGGGCACTGCGATTAATTGCTTGAATAAGTTCTTTAGCCTTCGAAGAATCAATCTCAATTTTAAAACAACAAAAGTGAGTGGCGAAGGAATTGTTGGAGTCTCTAAGCTCAATGATCTTGGTGGTCTTGTGAATGATATCTATCCTTGAGAGATAGTCACCTAACCAGGGATTGTTACTTAGCATAGCTTAGCCCATGAACTCGTTGACCAGGTCATGTAAGAGGGAGTGAATAGGTTTAGAGTTTATGAAAGTGAAGGTTGATGTTTGTTACACCAAGTTGCAGAAAAATGTAGCTTAAGAGAAGTAAGAATCAATCTCGCAAAGAAGGATGTCAGGGTCGTTGTCCTCTCCCAATAGGATGTTGATTAGCTTGGCAACTTCCAAAGGATCAAAGATAGGCTGTGGCAGAAGGAACATTTAGTTAGCCTCTACCATCATAAGGTCTTATTTCTTTTGACTCCTGGTAACCGACTTTGATTTGGGAGTTCTCAAGTTGGAGTAATTGACTTCCTAATTTTTACTTATAAATTCCTGAACCTTAACTTGGTACTGTTCATAAAATCCTTGCATTTACTCTTGTCTTCTTCTGAGGCAGTATACCTAGTTGCTGGTACAGCTTCATCGAGCCTTACAGCCCTTACGCCTTTGAATTTAGGAGTCCTCAATCCATCTTTCTCAGCTTTCTGCCACTGGTGCCGCATTTTCTTATCAATATACTCCTGCTTTTCAAGCCTGTAAGGATCATTCCAGCAGTCATAGATGGTTTGGACTTTGATCTCTTCTTGAATCGTTGCTTCGGTAGGATTGACTATTGTGTCAGAGTTGAAAGAGACATCATTAAGGGCTTTACATCCTTGCTTTCAGTTTGAGTTGCAAGATCAAAGTTGCTGGGATTAACCTGCACTGCAACCGAGTTCAAGGTCTTGCGCGAATTTGGTAAAATTCCTGAACCTTTGCAAAGTTCTACTCAGTGATGACGGGAGTTTCCATCTCTTTAACGCTTATTATAAAACAGGAACTTGAACAGGGTGAGTATCTATATTGCATTAACTTATATCTATTACTACCTTAAAGTTAAGGAGGCTTTTAAGGTTAAATCATCATCGATGAGCAATTCTCTTTAAGCATACTTGAAACGAAATCAACAGGCTAGTTTAATTCAAAGGGTTCACAGGTATTATAGTTTTCATCTCCAGGAGCCAGGAAGTTGAACCCCCGAGAATAGTTGTGGCATTGATTGCCTTTGCTGAACGACTCTGAAGAGTTGCCGTAAATGCTGGAAAGAATGCTTTCAGGCTTGGCATTCTTGCACTTGTGCTTTCTCTTGCTTTCAGGGGAAGAGTAGAAGTTGTTGCACTTATCGCACATATTCATTTTAGGTTTGAGTTGTTTCATCTACTGCACTTAGTCGTAGTGCTTCTATTGCTTGTGCTTTGATAAGCTCTGGGAGGATATATAACTCTTCTGGCATCCCGCGATTGTGCAAGGATATTTGCCCTTCTTTCCTTTAGCTGGATTCGGGAATTGCTCACTCATTATATTAATAGTTATTAATTATAAAGTTTAATCAAAGGAGAAGTTAAACAGAGAGCCTTCCTTATTTAGTATTCCTTCAAAAAGCCTCGAAACTTTCAGATGCCCTGCCTGTACATTGCTAAGAACCAGGCAACTTAGTTTCTGACTTTCCTTAACTCATATATGCCACCTGACTAGTTTCTAAGCGTGAGCAGGCTTGATTGAAGAAAGTTCGATTTCCTCCTTAAATGGACACAAATTCCAGATTGGACACAATTCCGGACACATATTCCGGACATAATTCCAGGTGATGTTTGTTACATTGATCAAAGTTTTATAATATTAAGTTACAAGTACAAAATTACTCAGTTAAAATTTCACCAAATGAATTAAAAATAGAAGCAGGTGCTACCCAAGGGGTTTACGTGTCAGATTGCAATGCCCCTTTCTAAAACAGAACAGCCAAACACCGCCACATAAAGAAGGATCACACCGAGCAGGAAGTTAGAGACAACAAGTTGTAAAACTATCATAAAATTTGTGAAGTTTGTTAGAAGGTCTACTCAACTAAGCACAGCTATAGGTTTCACCCTTGTGTCAAGGAGAAGAAGATTAGAGAAGCTGCCCATGCTATTGAGAGTGGTAGCTAGAAGTACAGTTCCTCTGGCAAATCCTAGGGAGTTGTAAAGCAGAGCGAAGCTTCCTAAATCAACATGGATGAGAAAGCCCACTCCAACTCAAAAGAATCTATCGCAACTTAGCAGCAGCAATTCTAAAGTAAGAATAATTCCAGTTGATAAACATACAGATATGTTGGAGGCAATTGAAAGGTCAGAAGCATGAGGCGTAGCTACAATCAGTGAGGTATCAAGATCACTTCCAGTAGAGCAGTAAGCTCATGAGGACTTTTATCCTGGATCTCCTATTGAAAACCATGACGATTTAATTTCAGGGAATGATGGATGCTTCTCTTAAACTAATATTGCGCCTCAACTAGATTTGATTTAGCCTGCTTCAAGTTCCAAGTCAGTTCGCCAACGGCAAGCTCGGGAGAGTAATCCCGGGCGATTGATTTGTGTATTACTGACTTATCAAAAAGGTGGCTACTCATGCGCCTGAACAAACTCAATTGGCTTAGTTAACAGAAGGCAAAGCTCAAGCGGAAGAAGATAATTGTATTAATGAGAAAGTTAATAATAGATTGTGGAAAACGTTTTTGGAAATCCATAGGTACCTAAACTTTTAAAGTGACTTGAATTTCAGCAATATTCATGTGTTATTTAATCAGGACATTCAAACCAAGACTTGTGGCATTGTAGCCCCTGCAACTCGTTCTAGAACTAGTATAATAATGGATCCCAATTTAGTGGGCAGTGATGCCCAACCAGCATACGGAGAAATTCCTACAATTCAGTTTTCCAAAATTATTTAAAGGCTGCAATAGTATGGTATGAACCAAGACTCTGTGTTTTACGATGTTGGTTCTGTGTTTGGCAAGCTGGTATTCTAGGCAGCATTTATGACAAACGCAACCAGCGTTGGAGTGGAGATAGTCGCAAACCGCTTCCATATCTCAAATAAGAAATTACTCTAACTCTAGGAAGATTATTCAGACCTGGAAGTGAGCGCTGTCCTCAAGAAGATTGAGTTCTATTAAACAAATTTCAGGAACGTCCAGGAATTTAAGACTTCGTCTAATCTGCAGGTAACTCACTTATACAGCTTCACTGCCAGGATGTCAGACCCTGACTTAGTGTACTTGATGGACCTTATTGACAACTGCCCCAATCTAAAGTATGCAGTAGTTACCTCCAATATCAATAAAATCAATCTTCGCAATAACCAGCCTAACTTCTAATCTATCTATAAAATGAGTTACTCAACAACTGGCAATTAGAAATTTACTTTCCATTTCCTTGAGAGATACCAGGCAGTAACTATCGCGCGATCAATGATAAAGGGACAAGATATTCTCTCTGAAGAAGTTAAGGAGATCTAAAAAGGCGAAGGCTAAATTTTGCAAAAAAGATCAAGTACTTAAAGAGATAAGCGCTCCTCAAATGAAAACATAGAAGCTGTCTGTAACAAACATCACCCTACAAATTTCCAGCGAAGAAAACATAACGAGCTCCTTGGCTTTAGTGAAAGCTCTGGATCCGGTTAATAAATGCTGGATCAAATAAATTAAACAATCGCAGATTAAGTTAGGTTAGCAGGTAGTTCTAAGATCGAGGCTGTCAGTCCTGATTCAGTTCTGAAAACATTTTCATTGTACAAGAAAACCCAAATAGAGGGCATAGAGCAGTATTAAAACCTGTTGGATTAATGTGGTATGCAGAAAGCTATTATTGAGAAATACATTGAGCCCAGTAGTTCAGAGCTGGACTAAGATTTTGGAGAGAAGGGTGTTTTTAATCATGTTCAGAGGGAGATATATCAAGGCTTTGAAGAAGAGGAACGCCTCAAAATTTTTAATCTCTACACCGACTATGCGAAATAGCTGCACAAATTTCATTTTATTGAAGAAAAGATTGCAAGTAGGTTGTAATAATGGCAGGAGTTGAATATTGCTAATGATAAGCTATAGGCTAATAACAAAAGACTTGAGTAGGAAAACATATCTTTTATATTGCAGAGCTACTGAGAGATAGGTACGGCTTCAAGGTTCTGAACGAGTAAGCAAACGGAGGTTTCGGAAGAGTCTTTAAGTGTTAGAAACTTGGGGAGTAATAACCCAACGAGTTCCTGGCAATCAAAGTGCCTATTGATAGCAGTAAATCAATTGCGAAGTTAAAGCTCTGAAGGAACTCTAAACAAAAAAGAAAAAAGACCCAGGCTCGAATTTTATTGTTGACTTGGTGGAGACTATAAAACTTGGTAAGAGAAAATTGATAGTTATGAAATGGTACAATAATAATCTCAGACATTTATTCACGATAAGGAAGCTAAATGAGAAACAGAAGTTTTACATCTCCTACTTCATAATAATAGGAATCGCTTACGCCCACTCACTTGGGATTGCTCACAGAGATCTAAAGCTGGACAACATTCTGATTGATGATAAGTACTTGCCAAAAATCTGTGATTGGGGTCCCACTGATTCTGCAGTTAGTTCAGGTACGAAATCTTTCATGGCGCCTGAGCAGTTCAGGCAGGACATACCTGCGCAGGATATCCAGATATTCAAGCTAGACTCCTGGAGTCTGGGTGTTGTACTCTTCATGATTCAGTTCGGTAAACACCCCTTCACAGATGCATAGATACGTGGGATGAACTAAGCATACAAGTTAGCAAGAGCTGCCAGATGAAATCAAGAACGCAAAGTCTGGCATTAAGAAAGTAATCAAGAAGTTGCTTCAGTTCCAGTAGGGAGACAAAGCCTCAGTAAGTGAGGTCCGCAAGGACAAAGTGTTTGAGGAGCTTTGGAAATGCTCGTATAAGGATCTGGACATTTCAAAACTGAAGTGATGTTTGTTACAAACCTTCCTTAAGAGTTCAAATAATATACCCTTTAATTAACCAGATAAAAGATTAAGGTTTAGATTAATCATTAATTCAAATTACAAATTATCAATTATATAAATGTTCATACTTAAATTTCAACTGCTCTAATTTATTCCCTTACTGCTTTCAGGGGAATAGCCCTATATGGCTGAAAACCTATTATTAAAACACCTGTCTAATCGTCCATCGCTGCCCTGGTTCCTGAACCAATAGCTTACTTATTATTTTCCTCATCTCTCTGTCTATTGATTCATCTATATCGATTAAGGGCAATTTCTCTTTTGAAATACTTAAGGTTTCCAGCTCCATAATGGAGTAGTGGTGCCTGTCATGATAAAGATAGTACAGAATCACTCCCAATCCCCAAGCATCTCTACGCTCCATTAACTCACCTCTGTCTTAGTCCTTGAATCCTAGAATTTCTTCTGGGCTATGTTGAAATTCAAGACCCGAGATAGTGTGGTCCTTCACGTATTTCCAGTCGACCAACATGGGCATTAGGTTCTCGTCAAATAGCAGGTTGCTTGGCTTAAGGTTCAGGTGGAATTACTAAACGATGTTAGCCTCTTATAAAGTACTGATAACACAAAATGCTATCAACTCCAACTGCTTCTAAGAGAGCTTTATAGCGGCTTTCAATTCGAGGAGATTATACTTGTAGTACTGCTTTATGATGCACTGGTTCCACAGGACCTATGATGAGTCCTTCACAGTGCCAACTCCACCATGGTACCCCATAGGAAAATTCTCATAGTCTTCAATATGTTTCCTTGCTGCCTGCTCTTGTTTATCAACCCCTAGGAACACTTTCAAAACCCTGAAATGGCTGCTGCCAATTAAACCTTGCTTCACCGCTTATGCATAATCTATGATCAAAATTCCGGTTGTTTTAAATTTATCGTAGTAGTTTCTAATCGAGAAGTCACTCTTCTTGTTGTGGTGTCTCTGTTGGGGTGTGTTTGCGATGTGTGGGTGGACTATAGATTTTCAAGAGCATCTTGCTAAATAGCATCATTAATTTTCATGTCCTGGAAATCATTAAACGCAGTGAGATATTGTATTGAGTTATCCTTTTAAGCCAGCTGCTACCTGAGGGAATCAATCTCTTCTTGAAGTCCTCTAAGTCTATCCTTAGTTGAACTCTGTGGTTATTCAGAGTCAAGTACTCTGTTGGAAGCCTGTGAATCAAATCGAAGGTTCCCCACCTTTCCAACGCTGGTCTACCCAGGCTTCAAGTCCTTATCAGAGTGTTGAATCTCATTGTGATGTAAATCCAAACAAGCTCTTTTTACAGGAGTGGTTAAGGAAGATCTCTCTCTCGAAGTTTCATAAATAAATATACAACGCTTAGTAGTCCTTTCCTGGGCTTTCGTTTCTTAACTCTTGAGAAGCAACAACCCCTAAAATAATCGTGGCTTCTTGATTATAGACTTCGTTACTAACGACCAAGCTATTAACCGTGAATTTCGCATCCCTTAGGCTAGGTTAAGCCTGTTCAAAGTTCTGATGGGGATTTGTAGATTAATACAAATTATTTTAGAGCCCAGTGTATGAACGGCTTTCATTAGTTTGTACTATAGCATCAACCCTACTGAATGAATAAAATCTTTATAAGCTTACTTAGGTAGGGGCAATTGTTAGCAGAGCTACTGTGGTCCTTTTGATAATATAAGCTCCTGCTTAACTACCAACTCGCGCATGATAAATTTACACTTGTGAGCTCTTAAGACATTAAAACTTTTATAGGACTTTTAGCAAAGTCACAATAGACTTGCCTGCTTTCTTCAATATGCTTTTAATAATCGAAGTTTGGGTGAGTCCTTTTTAAGTGGTAGTACTTATCACACCTCTTGTAGAAGGATTGCGTGCAGCCCTCGTCTGGGCACTGCATAGGAGAGGAATAAGCTTACTTGCTCTTTGTGAGAATTATACGTATTGACATCTTAGTTTGTATGAATTGCTTTAATTTTTAATTGATTAAACTTTAACTGACAAAATCAAATATGCCTGAAATCAAACGAAATCCCCATGACAGTTAGAAAATAAATTTATCAATCCCTACTCACACTAGACCTTCCAAGTCAGCCTAACGTACTTCAAAGTTTAAGTTTAGATACTTGAGATCAAGTGATGAGAGAGTTGTGATGATTGGTAGAGGTTAAGGGAAACTTTCCCAAATTTAACTTCATTTCTTAGGAATTAAATTTATACGTATTAGTCGTGTAATTTCTATGAATTTGAGGGGTAAAATCGAGATTCTCAAAATGACTACTAATTCGATCATAAGTTTCGTTGGAGCTTAGCCCTTCGCTTCCAGACTATGTGAGAGTATGCTAAGTGATCTCAGACACCTATGAGAGAAGTGGGATGCGAAAGCAGCAGGATAACCCTTGGATTTCCTGAGAATAGAGGGTGGATTTAAGGTTTTAGAAATTTGAGAAATTTTGAGATTAATAGTAAGCTTTTATTAAGGATTATATAGAGATTATAGAGAAAAACAAGCAAAATTTGGACACTTTGATTTTAGCAAGTTCGTTCTGTTTTTAAGAACCCAAGCTGGAAATTGCATATAAGTGATGCCAGAGTGGAAATTAAGTGGGGGAGGCATGTTTCAGATCGAGCATCATTGACTCCTAAGAAATCTAGGCTTACAAGAAGGTTTCAAGGGAAATTTGACTTTGGCTCAGTAATTATCAAGGAAATACTAGGGCTCGCTTATGATAAAAGTTCCTCTCCACCCAAGCTATAATTCAAACCTACCTACTAATCACTATTAATAATGTTGCCCTAACTTTAATGGATACTACCTGAGTAAGGCTTGAATTCCATTGAGTGATAGTCGATACCAACTCAATAATTTATTTCAAGATAAAGCTAGATACAAGTTATCTTCCAGTTATCTTCCGACTTATCTTCCGAGTTATCTTCCGACTTATCTCTTCAAAATTTTCATTAGAGTTAAAGTGAAGAGCTATCATGGTTTAAATTCACGATTATACTTAACTGTAATTAATGCTGCCTAAGCAGGGCGTGCTTCATACATAATGATAGATAAGTAAAAGTGCATGGCACTATAAATAACCTGAACCAAAATCAAAAAGAAAGGGGGTGATGTTTGTTACACTTCATACTTTGAGGATCAAAATTTTCCCCGCTGAAATCTTTTCATTATTAATCCTAATTCAGAACGCAAATAAGTCAATCTTGGAATCGATCTTATAATAGAATAATCGCAACTTGTGAATGGAAAGCAGAGAGGTTTCATAATCGCAGTCTTATGATTTTTGGGTGTTAACTTACATTTCTGACAAGCTTCTTGAGAAGGGTGATCTAATTGAGGTATATTATTCATGAGACTAGGTCAGCAATTCAAGGAAGCCCCTTAACTCTACTCTTACCTTTAAGAAACATAAAATCTCTCTACTGTTAAGCGACTCGCTTAGCTTGAGGAATTCTGGAAGATGTATTTAAAGATGAGCTACACTTAAGAAGAATCCAAATTCAACAACTCAAAGTAGAAAGTGATTTCTAAGGCAGACTATCTTTAACTACAACAGTTCAGCGCCAAAGTTGAAAGCAGAGGCAAGATCATAATCAATATTTGGACATAGGAAGCATAGGATTTTCATACTTTGAACAGCAGACTTTCAAGTTACTTAATGCTTGAGCGTCACTTAGTGTCTTTCGAAAATATTCCTCTACACAGAGAAGAAGTTTGGGAGTTATTTAATCATCCTGAAAGCTGGCTGTTCAAGCACTATAAACAAAGGAGTGGAAGACAGCAGCTCAAAGAGTTGTGGCCGACTCTTAGTGAGAGTGTTCAAAAGAACTGGGTTGAGAATGTCTTCTCAGATCCTTCTGGGGATATCCAACTCGAACAGTTGATCGATTTGACTTTGCGGCAAGTAAAGATCCATGAACAGCTGGTGGTGAATTGGTTCTGTGAGGATGAATGCATTCCTGTTATATGGCTGTACTACTTTAATGAGGAACTTTACAATCTAGTCAGAGACGCGCTACTAATTCTAAATTTTTTTTGATTTATATTAATGCTTTCTTTAAACTAAACTTTAAATTTACTCTTAAAATAGGAATTTCTAAGAGTAGTGAAGTGGGGGACTTGAAGAATTAAGTTTGATTTATTGTAGTTATACTTTAACATTAGCAGTAAATTTGGAAAAGTAGTTTTAATACCTTTATTCTTTATCCGTTCAATATTATTATTATTTTTAATGCTAAACTTAGAGAACCAACTGCAGCATCATTGCCAACAAAATGGCAGTTTCTAAAACTAAGGTATACATTATTATAATATTTAATAATTGAATAGTGAATTCGGCCTCATGTCAATGCTCTTGCCAACCATTTTATGTTAGAGTCTCACCCCTCTATAGATCCCCCATCTTCTAATCAATAAATCCCAGAGAACAAAAACGAAAATTAGTAAAATGAAGCAGCCCCAATTGTTAAAAATCGAGACCAGGGGCTGAAGCAATCTGCACATCTAATCAGAGAAATTTATTCTGTTATCTCGAATTACTATACAAATAAATCTGCAGCAATAAAACTGGCGGAACAAGAAAAAAATTGAATCTCAAAGATGGTTCAAAAAAGCACCACGAGTACACCAGAAAAAGTAAAAAGGCCTACATTGGTTTCTTACTAGAATTTGATTGAACTCTCTTAGTACCTGAGTTAAAGCGAAGACAGCATGAATTGCTAACAGTTTTATGATATACTTTCGAATGGTAGCCCTGCTGTTTACTTGAGTGCCGTTTACCTAAACATAAGTTCAACTAAGTTTGTTAAAACCAAGGCAGAATATAGACGGAGCAAACCATATTATATACTTTAAAGAAAAAGTACTAGAACCACTAATATGAAACCAGCAGACTTAATCTTGTGAAATTCGAAACTTTATCTTCGATCACTCAAAGTCGATTGAGGTCTTAAATAAATTAATGCCGCTAGATTCTATACTGTCGTAAGAGTTCCTTGGGCAAGTTACAGAGAGATCATATAAATAATTTTATTGCCAATAGAGATTCTATTATATGCTATATCAAAGACACAAGGAACGATAAGAACTATGGGAGCGATAATATAGACCTGATTTTCAAATAGGAACAGAGCTTTACTATCAACGGTGGAGTTATGATTTGTTATTCCAAAAGGCATTCGTAATCTGAAATTATACAGGCCTCTCCGATAGATGCATAGACAATCATAATTTCAGGCTTAAATAACTAGGGGCAATCTAGTTAATAGGATCTAATATAGAGCAAAACAGAAGACTAAAGAAGAGATATCGACTTGGTCGACTTGCTAAACTAGGATGACCCTGTATAGAAACTTGCTGAGAAAAAACTTTTATTCGAAGAAACCTAGGAGGTACTTGATAAAAGGAAAGTTTAAGCTCAAGAATCTTTCCAGCAGTTGCAAGTTGTTGAAATTGCGTAGGCACTTTTAGACCCTAGATAGCAGATCATAGAGCCCTAATGCCTGAGTCAGTTTCATAGTACTCACAAATTGATTATAGAAATACGAGTAGCATCTAGTTAGATATACTGAGGACCCATCAAGAAGATACCCTTAGACTGCTCTCTCATTATTAAAACCAGAACCACACATTACAACAGAAACTCTTTGCTTAAATCCAGGTCTACGGTAAAGGTCACGAGCTGTGGAAACAAATTAAAACAAAGAATCATAGAAGAACTTCTGAATGATAAAGGTATCAAGGTTTCAAGAGAATTGCACAAGAGTTTGGGATCATATGTTCATTGTTGTTCAAAAATTCAATCCTCTAATTAGGTTGAATAAAACATAGTCACTAACTATTTGGCCATCAAAATAGGCGTCTTTAGAAGCAGCAAAGATTATGTAATTGAAGAGTGGAATTTCACCTATAATTGTTTGTTAGCTATTGATGATTAACCTCCAGCTGTGATACCCTTGGAGTTAATTAAGCTAAAAGATGTATCCTGCATGTTAATGCCACGCTATACATGGAGTCTTGAGAAATACGTGAGGTAAAAACAGGGATTCACTCAAGAGAGCGCAACTACACTCGCAAGACTATTGCTGTCAACGTTTACGGTCGTTAATTTAAAGGGGTTATATCATTGCCGCCTTAATCCTACCAAAATATTGTTCAACAACTTCGAAAATTTCAACATCAGTGGTTGGAGATTTGATAATTTTAGTGAATGCAGTGTGTAAAGGGAGTATCTACCTCCTGAGTTGTTTCCTTATGTCAATGACAGCGAGCCTAAAGAAAAATTCAAAATGCAACCCCTTAGTTTTAAAGGGGCTCAGGCATTTTCAGTAGGAGCAGTGCTCTTCTACTGTTTATTTAAGAGAGCTCCATATACTTTAATAGACCTTTGCAGGTTTAATCTTGGTGATCTAACAGTTGACCTTCCAAAGGACATTCAAAATTCGAAGTCAAAATTGTTTGAAGTTGTCAAAGGTTTGATTGCCCTTGATCGTAATAAGAGACCCACTCTCAAATAGGCTCTAGATCAACTTGATAACTTTGAGTGAGTGATTTGGCACAAAAGTTTGAAACTGTTAAGTTCTTTGTCGTGGACGATTTCAGTTGAAAACTAGTAAAGATAAATGACAGGTAAACTGATACTGTGATTAATTAAGGAGGTTGAGTATAGTTATTAAAGTTAAATATATTTCACGGTTCAATATAATGTAACAAACATCATTAATTATAAATCTTAAAGTTAAAAAACTACCTTGTAATATAATTATTAAATCTTTGAATTTTAATTTGACGTCTATGAGTCAACCACATAATCAGGGTCATGAAGATCCACTTAAACCACAACAACCTAAAGGTCACGAGGACCAGAAGAAGTAAGATATTCTATTAAACAAAAGTTTCAGTGGTCAAGATGAGAACCCCAACAAGAAAGGGCAAGGAAATGCTGGTCATGGTGATTCTGACTAAGAAATGGATGATTTTGATGCTGCACTTTCCATCCAAAACCAATTCTACATCAATCCCACAATTGAGTTTGACGACCCTTTAATCAAAGAAGCTTCTGATCGATTTATTGAAGCAAGGAGCGATGAAATTGTCTTGCTCGAGAGCATTCATTAACACTTGGCTGACTACTTCAAGCAACTGAATGACAGATTGATCAGTCTGAAGATTCTGACAAGAGAATATATTATATATTTAGCATTGCAGTTCTTGAATCAAGTTGTGTCTTTGAATAATTGCCCAAGTTTTTTGATGATGGGATTGCTTAATTTGTTGACTATTACTCTGAGGAGTAATGCTGTGTATGCTGCCGTCGTCTTTACAAAAGCTAATGCACACAAGCTGTTCCTTGATGAAACAAGATTCTCAGTCGAGCAAGCAGCCCATCAATATTTGTTGACTGGCTTTGCTAAAGTAACCCACATCCTTGAAAAGTTAAACAGAGTCCAGTTCCATCACGTGCCCGATTATGATTCACTTACTGGGTGGCAGTACATGGATCTTTAAAAGGCTATGGTGTTTTCTTATAGAAAGGAATTTGAAAAGTCCTTCTCTACGTCCATGTTGAAGTTTGTTCAAAAATTTGAAGGAATCAAGTGCTTTGCATGTAATTCCTTCGGTGATAGTGAATACGCTGAGCTTGTCAAAACGATGGGTCTAAGCAAAGTCTATTTTGTACAATTAAAATTGGCTGCTTATAGATCATAAATTCCTTATAAAGTTGAGTACTTCGAGAAACCCCCAAAGAACAAACAGTTGCCTCAGCACTATCTTGATAACAACAAGAAAGAAGTTGAACTTTATGCTAATGTACCAAAGAAACAAAAAAAAAAAAAAAAAAAAAAAAAAAAAAAAAAAAAAAAAAAAAAAAAAAAAAAAAAAAAAAAAAAAAAAAAAATGCGAGACCACAAAGAGATGATGAAGCACAATGGAGAAGAGGGTGTTTTTCCTGACAAGGAGGATAAAGAGAATCCACAAGATCTACTAAAAAAGGTAGAAGCCTTAAAGAGTTAGATCAACTCTGTAGACTGCTAAATCAAAGCTGCTACTGATGAGTTCAACACAATGAGAGAATTGATGAAATGTAGCAACTTTGCTTGTGGTATTTAACTGTCTCAACTTGACCAAGAGTCCTATTCCTAATCAGTTGAGGAGGACCTCTTACAAAAAGGATGTACGGATTAATTAGTCATGGTACTTGAAAGCATTCTCTAATAAAAGGAATAAGCCAGATTGGAAATCTAACTCGCTTCTATAGAGTTCAAGAAGCACGTTGCTAACTATCTTAAAAGGTTAGAGTCAGTAGAGGATTTGATGTTGAAAGGTGCCAGATCTTTTCTTGAACAGAATAACATCAAAGATTACGATGTGACTAACAGGTGTTTATGTGGCTACACAATTAACTACAAAGCCATAAAGAACGCAGAGGGTCAAGCCCCAGGAACAGTTGCAATGTACGCAAAGATTGCCAGAGTAAACCACAACGATCACATGCTCAAAGAGATCGAAATTCTTAACAAGCTTTTCTTGATTAAGAAAGTAGGCTAACAGTTCATTTGGGGTGGATGTACCATCTAGAGTGATTCCAATCTTTGTATGATCAAGAGAGATTACTATCCATACAACTTGAAGCAAAGAGCTCTCATTAAGCCTTTTGAAGAAGCCCACGTTCTTAAACTGGTCTTTTAGCTGGTTCAATCCATGATAGCTGCTTCAGAGAAATCAATCTTTCATCTCAGATTGGATCCTTCCAAGGTATTCTTTGGAGATGAAATGCAGTTCAAAGTTTCTGATTGGAACTCTGAGATTTCTCCAACTTGCATTCTGTATACAGATTTTATGGCTCCTGAACTTGTCGACGTCAAGCACGAGAAGTCATATGAGATATTGGAGGCAGCCAATCAGCTATCAAAAGACCAGAAAGAAAGCGCTGTCGTGTTTGCTATTGGATGTCTTGCATACTACGCTGTTCACAAATGCTCCCCCTATTCCTGCGAAGATAAAAGATCAAAGAATTCCTTGGCCACTTTCCAGAATTAATCTCAAAGGTTCTAGGTGAGCTTAAAAGGAGTTTTTTATATAGTCAAGCAAATGATCCAACTTGACTGCACCAAGAGAATCAAGCTCACTGAAGCCTTGACCAAACTTGAGAAGTTGCTCCCTCAGTGAAGGAACTTGTGAAGGTATGAGTGTTGCCTCACACAGCAGCAGATATTTAGAATGCAGGTATGAAGCTTTGCATTCATTAAATGAAGTTTATATAAACCCCTTGACAAGATTGAATATTGTAATTGATTTTAAAAGTTTAAACAAAAGTCTCTGTAACAAACATCACTTATATTCTCGACTCTTAATCTTTACTCTCTCTCTCACTTATAAATCATTTCATGTTATAAATCACATCAATTAAATTACATTCAGTGGTTTTGCATTAATGAAATTTGGTTGATCTGATTTGTAATATAAATGATCAATATAAGTACTGACTTTACACTACTATTTTTGAATCTGAGAATTCCCTATATAGTCAATTAGGAATATGCTCATCAAAAGAGTTTAATTTTAAAGTAAAAGTAGGTAAATCTTAGTAGTGTTATAATGGGATGAGCATTCATAATATAAGTGTTGGTAATTTTATGCAAAGCATTCTAGTAAAGAGTAATTAAACAGCCAAAAGTTATAAAGCTGTAATTATCCAAGTCAAAGTAAATACTTTGCTTTACCTTTTCCTAAAAAACTTACTGAATAATTTATAGATAAAATTTTTATGACAACTTCTGTAACTATCAAACTTAAATTCTTAAAATAAATCTAACTTAAGTCCTCAATTTCAGCAACTTCTTCCTATGCTTGAATCTTTGTAAATTTTATGATTTCAGTTGCATTTAAACCTAAGTTGTACAATAAATTGCAATAAAACTAAGAAAGCCTCTGCAATTGCACGAGTAATTATTCTAAATATATATGATGTTTGTTTCACAACTTTGAGATTTCATTTTCTTCGCTTTTCTCAACTTATTCTTGGATTTTGCTCAAAGTTCTCTAAAAAATATTAGAGAAATCAGACCAAGTCAAGTTAAATCAATAATCCAGCTTCAAATTTTTATATTAAGAATAAATAAGTTAAGTTTTTTAAACTGGAAAAGTTTGTATGCATAAAAGTTAGAGATTAGAATTATAAGTTGAGGAGAATTTTTTAGTAAAATTAAATTGTTAACTCAGTGCTCAAGATTTTCATTGAAGCCCTTACAGAATCTCTTGTTTTTATCAGGCTTTTCAAACCTCTGGCTGATAACTCGGGAGTCGTCTCGCATCTAGTGATCTTCAAGAAGATAAGCAGGGTCGATGTCCTTGCTAAGTTTGATGAAAGGCCTGCGATCCTTGCTACAAACCAAGACCTCAGCTTACGAATACTTCTTGGCTTTGAGTTTCAAATTTATGCTGGACTCGTTCTTAAGTATCACGCTGACTTCCGCGGTGTGCTCGTACTCTTGGGAAAGCCTCTGAGGAATCTGTATTGAATTGATGTCTGGCTTCACAGTGTACTGGTGCTTGATGTTGTACTGGTTCTCCATGTTCAGGTTATACTCGAGACTCACGTTGAAGTAGTCGGCCTCCTGGGATTTCATTTAGAAATTTTTAAGAATAATAATAATATTAGGCGGTTGATTAAATATCCAATTAATGATTCATAGCGAGTTAAAATTTATATGAAACCGTTTGAGGGAGTTAAGTGTTTGAGAAAGGGTCAAGGCCTGGGGCTCTTGAAATTAGGGTGAGTGAGATATTTGAATCTCAGAGAGAGTAAGCTAGTAGCAAGCGACCTGCATCTCAGTTGGCATTGTGTTTAGGGTTGTATCATGCTCGTGTTCAGGCTACCAGAAAACTTCTGACTGGGAGGGTTCATATTGAAATTGCCTGGAGTCTACTGAGTTCTTAAGGAGTCAGGAATGATATTGCGTTTAATCCTCTTGATGTTCCTCTGCACGATCTCTTGGTCGGTGAGCTGCTCGTTAACTTGGATCGAGCCTAAGGGAAATGAGGGCGAGGTAAAGGTGTTCTGGGGTCTCTCGGGTCTCTTGCTAGTCTTGGCTCCATGATTCAATAAGTGGAGAGCCCGACCTCTGGTACTTGGATTCAGATTCACGGCATTCGCAAGGAGGTTGTACATATCGCTCTGGATCTGGACGAACTTGTTCTTGCCAATCGACTTCATGTCCTTTCTTTTCTGGAGGCCTTCCTTAATGTTCTTGGGGAAGAACTCCGGCTTTAGAGTGTTGATGTTCTAAATTCAAGTTTTAAATTCGATAATAAAAATGGATACATTGTAAAGGAACTGCCGGTTAACTGATCGCTTGTCTTCAATCTTGGGGAGGTACCTTCTTACAGTTTCATCGTTCTTTACCTGTAAGATCAGTGAGGTCACTGTTAACTCGTTCAGCTTAGGCACGTTGATGATCCTCACTTCCTGGTTGAGCAGCAACTATAATTTCATGTAACAGAAATCAGTCTTACTTTCTTATTGCCTGCAAACACATCTCGTAAAAATTCTATCGTGCATTCTTGATAAGGAGGCAAGTAATACTATCCTATGAAAAAGTTTAGCGCGGCTTCTTACCTTGGTTCAGCAAGATGTTATAGATCTCCTGCTTGGACTTCAACAGCTGGGCCAGGTCAGAAGTGGGCACCTGCATAATTCCGAGTTGCTCCTGGTTATATTGGATTTTGTATTCCCTCTGGGGCTTAATGTAAATTTAATCATTGAAATTCTCTCTCATTTGAGTTGCCCCAGAACTCCTAAACTGCTTCACCTCCTCGTAGCCTGCACTGTAGTGCTAGTAGTTGTTGGATCTGCTAGCGAAGCCTGAAGGCGTGTTGGTTGAGAGACCGTTCCC
This sequence comes from Oxytricha trifallax, assembly GCA_000711775.1. Classification (NCBI taxonomy): domain Eukaryota; phylum Ciliophora; class Spirotrichea; order Sporadotrichida; family Oxytrichidae; genus Oxytricha; species Oxytricha trifallax. The sequence continues at coordinate 1,497 of ARYC01009221.1, read as the reverse complement.
TTACATTTAAAGCGTGGACTGGGGAGGAGTTACGATACTTGGATCTCTAACTTTCAAGATCCCTAAGCGAGGCCGTTCTACCTCAATGGACCAATCATCTGGGGTAAAAAATCTCTAGCCACATAGACACCGATTAACCATACCTCGTAACACAATCATCTCAATCGTCCTTGTCCTCGACTTCGTTGGGGTTGTTAGTGAGAGTCCTCGTTCCCTATCACGTTGGGCTGGTGAAACTGGTTGGCGTGAGGGCTGAAGGTGGCGTTGGTCTGGTCGTCTTCGTGCATTTGAATGTCGGAGGGTTTAATCATATGCTTCTACTCATTCTGCATTTGCCCTAACTCCTATCTCTAGGCAGCTTCCTAAATATTGTTAGTTTTCCAAATCTTACAACGTATTTATCAAAGCGCCCTAATGGTCCTCTCTCTGAAGCCTGAATCGGGGGAGGGTTTGAATTGTTCAGGCCTTCGAACTGCTGGACTATGTTTTGAATGGACTGGTTGTCTTGCTATTGGTTGCTGATATCAATACTATCTTGGATCTCTCCTTCCTCCAAAGAGTTGGATCTCATCATTATACTCACATCAATCGGCTGATTTGAATACATCAGTTAAAATGAGATTTATAATATTGATTGTAATTTTAATAATAGTAATATGTAATTAATTAGATATTTAAATTAATAATTAACTGTATATAAAACCAAATTAAAAAGTTCAATGAGAGAGGATCTATCGCACATTTTAGCACAGTCACGCTAAGCACTCACACTCTCCATTAGTCACACTTCTTCAGTTATGTTCATTAGTATATGGGTATTGTGTGTATATAAAATTGCATTGTTGTTTATGTATTGCGATAGAGTTATACGAGATCGCGCCTACGGCAGATCCATCATTTCATGATGGGTCTTGCGATCTGGTATAACTCTATCGCAATACATAAACAACAATGCAATTTTATATACACACACTACTCATATACTAATGAACATAACTGAAGAAGTGTGACTAATGGAGAGTGTGAGTGCTTAGCGTGACTGTGCTAAAATGTGCGATAGATCCTCTATCATTAAACTTTTTAATTTGGTTTTATATACAGTTAATTATTAATTTAAATATCTAATTAATTACATATCACTATTATTAAAATTACAATCAATATTATAAATCTCATTTTAACTGATGTATTCAAATCAGCCGATTGATGTGAGTATAATGATGAGCTCCAACTCTTTGGAGGAAGGAGAGATCCAAGAGAGTATTGATATCAGCAACCAATAGCAAGACAACCAGTCCATTCAAAACATAGTTCAGCAATACGAAGGCCTGAACAATTCAAACCTTCCCTCGATTCAGGCTTCAGAGAGAGGACCATTAGGCCGCTTTGATAAATACGTTGTAAGATTTGGAAAATAACAATATTTAGGAAGCTGCCTAGAGAAAGGAGTTAGGGCAAATGCAGAATGAGTAGAAGCCTATGATGAAACCCTCCGAC
>ARYC01009220.1:0-14712 GCA_000711775.1 Oxytricha trifallax | reverse complement strand
CTCTAATAATTTGCCAGAGAGAAACTTCTTCTTTGGTGTTCTTGCAACTCTAAAACCTGAGTACTTAAATGAAGTTATTTAAGAAGCTCACTAGAAACGATACAGCATCTCTCTTTTGAAGAAAAAGAGAAGCAAGGTATTGAAATAAGTGATACCTGACTGTAGGAACTTCAAAAGCATCCTTTCATCTCAAGTAAGCTTAGTCCTCTAACTTTATAGAAAAACCTGGTACTGCTATATACTTGATGAAAGGGCAGCAAATTAAACAGAGAGAGAAAGTCTCAAGTAAAACATGAAGAGTAAGAGGCTCTTCAAAGATTTATAAAAGCAAGAAGAGATGAACATAGATGCTGGAGCTGGCACAAAGAGAAGAAACATAGGCCCAACCAAGCAAGCCTTAAGAGGAAGAAAAGAAAGAGAAGCCAAATCCTTTTACGGGCAAATTTAATATGTGAACTTATTCATTCGCTTAAATCAAAAACTTATTTATATACACAAAATCTGCCTTCTCTTGCGCATACTTTACCTTTATCATCGCTGACTCTCTTAGCAGCACTCTAATAAAATCGACTGTATCTATCTTTAAATCATGCATCAGATGGTAGAGCAGCAATTTCTTATAATGATCTTTCAATAACCCCCCAATATAATTCAATTCAATTGAACTAAGGGCTGTAAGGAACATTAAATACAGGTGTTATATTTAGCCTTTCATATTCCTTCCTTGAGTCTTTAGTTTTATGAACTGACAAGTTATCAACGAATAGAATACTTTCTTAGTCAGCGTACTTATCTCTGAGTTATTGCAAGAATTTAATATATTATTCAGTCTTTATAGAACGAGGGTGAATAACATAAGTCTCGATGCCATTATTTTCGCTTATTCCACCAAGTATTGCATGAGTTTACACCTTAACCTTTTAATCATATACTTCAATGTTGCTTTACCTCTTATACCAAGACCTTGATATGAAAGTATTAAAAGTGAATACTGCCTCATCAGCGTGCATGAACTTTATATAATGCTCTTAAGCCCTTTGCATTTAATCAAATATATAATTTAAATTATCCTTATAAAATGGAACATTTAAGTCAATCTCTCTCTTAATGCGATTGACTGTCTTGTAAGATATTCCGTTCTTTTTATATATGTTAGCTATCGATTAAGCAGATATGTGAAGCTCAGGAAATTGGCGATGAAACATCACAGCCCTCTAGGCTTGAGAGAAATGAGCCCAGTATTTAAGAGTCTTATCATTAATAAGATATTCAATATGATGTTGCTAAAATTATAAGGGTCTCTTAGGCTTAGAATTAAGATGATATCTCTTTAAATTCAATGCTATAAGACAGCGAGACTTCGCAGTTGCTGGAGATTTATGGAGTAGCCTTGCTATAGACGTATAATTCAGAACAGGCTTGAGTCATTCACTATATTCATCGCATCCATATCGCAACTTAAGCAATAAATCTATATACTCACTGTCATAAACTGACCCCAAACCTCGCATATACTCACTTAAATTACTAATATTTAAACATTAAGCCCCTACATAAACCCTATTAAAACCCTAATAAAGTATGCACTAATAGTCTACTTTTATCAATCAAAAACTCAATCAAACTACTGAAAGGGTTTTGGGGTTTTGAATGCTTAATAATAATAATAGGCTTACTTGTTATTTTTACATTTTGCTGTTGCCTAGGTGTATTCAGTCATAATAAAAGAAAAATCATGAATGAATAAAACCTTAAATATATGATAAATATTTAAAATTATAGCGAAAACAATTTTTTTATTTTTATTTACATTTTTGTTTGATTTTTACTATAATTATTTAATATTTTGGGACCAAGTATTAAAATTTATATATTTTCTTTACTTATTCCCAATCTTTATATTAATATTACTATTTAAATTATCGAAATATATAAGGCAAGAAAATTATTGAAAATGAGATTATATCTCTAATATATTTACTATAATTTATTAGAATGTTAAAACAAGAAAAAATTATAAATATATTTCTATTATAAGTAGCATAATTTTAAAATTTATAATTTTGTTAGTAAAAAACTTCCAAATTGATAAAAGCTTTAAAATGTAAATAATTTAAATCTCATAAATGCATGAAAGTAATTTCATTTTATATTTAAATTTCTAATTTATTCCATTTTAAATAACAATAATAAATATTAGGATTGGGACCAAGTAGTAAAAATATATAACTTTAACTATTTCGTCCCAAATATATTTAATAATTAAAATAATCATTCAATTTTATTAAATATAATAATAAAAATGATTCAAGTATGTTTTATTTACATATTCCTTTGTATTTTATAATTTATCTATTCTGAATTTTTTTCTCTATTTTGACTGATTATTTGCAAGAATTAAGTTGGTGATATCTGGTATATTGATCAATTACTGATGGGTAATAAATAGAACATTTGGGCTTAGTTGGAGGTTAGTACTAAATAAGAGATAGTGCTTTCCTTCGTTCATTTTAAAAGTTGGTTAAGTCGAATTGTAGGTTTGGCCTTGCTAATAATTCAAAATAGATCAACTATAATTAATTAGATTCTTTTTGGGGTGCTGGATTTAAATCTAAGATAGTTGGTCATTGCTTTGATTAGTGCCTTGGTCTTAGTCTCCTTTTTTTACTTCATTAGGTACTCTATGAATTTGTTATAGGATAGAGATAAGAAAAAATTTCCAAAAAATTGTTGTATTTTTTGTTTAAAGCTTGTGCTAGTAAACTCTAGCGCCTTATATGTACAGTTTATTGAACTACGTTTTAAGCTATAGAAATAGGATAGCTGTGTAATTTTAGGGTGTATTGAGAGAGTTTTATTAAATTTTTCTCGCTCCTTTCTATAAGACGTCATCTAAAATTATTTACTTTTTAATTTAATAATAGTCTATAATGAAATGAAATTTCTCAATAAATAATATATAAATATTCCTATATTTATTAGGATATCATTGAATTTTTATATTTTAACTATAAAATCCCACTTATTTTCATTCTTAATATTAAAATATTTATTTTCTGAATATAATGCTCGATTGAAAAGGGTGACAAAATGTTTAATTTTTATAAGAAGATATTATAAAAGAGACACTGTTTGGTAATTATTACTTTTTTCATTTATTGCTTTAATTATTCCCAAATATGCCTAAGCCATTGACATCCCTATAAAAAAATTAGTGAGAAATAAGTATGCAAATCTATAAGGCAAAAATTATTTTTAATTTTTTTAATCGGATTCAATAATTTTCAAATTTTAACAGTTTAGAATTATATTTTTAAAAAATGCATCTCTAAATAATAAAATATTATATATAATTTTAATAAAGCTGAAATAAGTGTGATTTAAACTATTTGTTTTATTTTTTAGAATAAGGAGTTTCATTTTTAGTTTATTTTATTTAGATTACACCTTTCTATTAAAATGAAGACTGTGTGTAGAATTTGGCATTAAGTGTTTTCAATATTTTTGAGATTTTTTTAATTATAAAATATCTATAAATAGGGTATTTAACAATTTAAATATGTATGAATAATAAAAATAGTTTAGAGATTTTACCTAATATTATATAAAGGAAATTAATATGAGGAAGCTTTTAGAAATTTTCTTTCAAATGCCGTTCTTATTATTTCTCAATTGTAATTGTCCATTTTAATAAGTTAATTTTGCTTAAGGTTTGTATATTTATAAGAATTAGTAATTCATTTTAAATTTAAAACGATATTTTGAAATAATTTTAAGAATTTAATAAATTATGTATTTTTAATGTGAAGATAAGACTCAAAACCCAATTATAAATAAGGGCTTAATTTTATTTATCAATTAAATACTATTATTATATCAGTAATCCTTATTTTATTCGTCTGTATTAATATTATTAATTCAATTTTTTTGCTTGTTTAAAGTTATTTTTCTTTTATTAAATATCTTTTTATATATTTATAATTAAGTTTAATGATCTTGCTTAATTAGTTTTTGAGTATTATCATATTTATTTTAATATTTGGTTTATTATTATTATTTATTTAAATTAAAAATATAACGTTAAGTTTTTTCGAATATGTGAAATTCTGGAGGGAACCAGAAAGCACTGAGAGCATCATAATTCCGGTATGCTGTTAGAGCAAGATTAAGAACTGCTAGAACTGGACTATCTTGAGAATAAATAGAGGCTCAAGCAGAGCAGAGGTGTACGATATTATACAAGGAGGCTAATAGGGAGCATGGCTGTAGTACAGAAGCACTTAAGGCAAGTCAACGAAATGGTTTCACAAGTTATGGGGAAAGATAACCAAGTTAAGCAGCTAGTAACCAAGCCAGAAATCAACCAAGTGATGGACACAGAAGACTGCGGGGTACTGCTCATACTTATGGTAAACCACTTAGCTTTAGAACTCCCGGGAGAACCAATCTTCCAGATATTCTCCAAGGACTTGATAAACATGCAGAGATACTATCTTATGTTCAATCTTGAGATAGGCTTTATGATGTTGGAGATTGGAAAATCTGGCATCTTTATAAGGGAAGAAGACTTGGAACAGATAACAGAGAAGATAAATGAGAATTTGAAGATAAAGGAACGGAGATGATGAACTAGAATTCTCATATCGATACATGGGACGAGTTAGTTCTGCAGAACTGAGCAAAAATGTAGATGGAATAGTCAAACATCAACTTTGAAAGAGGGTTAAGTGACATCGAAGATAGCCAGGGAGAAGTGAAAAGTTATCTTTACGCACAAATGAGTGACATAAGAGCAGGAGTTACCAAATAGAAACTCATTCAAAGCCCACCAATTATCAAACCAGCCCTGATTAGAATAGAGATGGAAGGAAACTACAAGGATGGGAAGAGAGAAGTCCAGAATACTGACATAAATAAGGAGGAATGCAGCAGAGGTAGAGAAGAGAGATGAAAATTAAGTTTTGTACTGAATTACATTTCTATCAGATAATTCACGCAATTTTATAAAGGCAACTGAATAAATTATTTTACCTTAAGTTATTATCTATCTATTTATGTGATATTTTACATTAATATTCAATGTAATTTATCAAATTTATTAAAGTCTTATAAGAAATGCAAGAAGGGGAAATATAGAGATTTAAATGCCTATATTTCCCCTTCTTGCATTTCTTTTAAGACTTTAATAAATTTGATAAATTACATTGAATATCAATATAAAATTTCAAATATTCTAAAAAAACTTTACATTATATTTTTAATTCAAATAAATAATAATAATTATAAACCAAATATTAAAATAAATATGATAATACTCAAAAAATACTTTTTTAACACAATCAATTAGTTTCTTATTTTAGACTAATTTAAACTGTCTAAAATTAAATTTAATTATTATTGTTGATGACTTCAAATTTATTGAATTAATTTGTCTCTATATTTTTGAATAGAGGCCGTCATTTTTATACAGGTTTTAGTAAATATTTTTATTTTATCGAAGCACAATATTTTCGTTATTATTGAGTTAATATTATAAAAAAAATTGTTACTAAAAATTATAAATTATTTTTCATTTATAATTTCATATTTATTATTTTATAAAAATTTAATATTTAGAAGTAGTATATGCCTTATTAGGTAATTTATAATTATTAATCAACAACTTAATTATTATTTATTTTTGAGAAATGAAGTTTTGCAAACCATCAGGCACCATCGAGAATGTCAAGGCTAAGATCCAAGACAAGGTAAGTTTTTATATTCTCCATGATCTTTATAGTGCTTCCTGTACTGTAGGTCTAGACTGAGACGGCTTGGCTAGTCCTCAATAAATTCTACATCTACTCAATCGGAAGCTGGAGACTCTTACAGTACAGTGTGGCAGTTCAGGTTTTTTGCACAAAGGCCGGGAGATTGGGGGAGTTGAACTCGGCAGCTGCCACTTGACCGCAAGTCCTAGGTGACCACCTCCCAAGACTAACCAAGCTGACTCGAACTATTTAAATATAAAAAAGAGAAATATTTTTAGAAATAAATATAATTATAATAAAAATATTCTCTTTAACTCAGGATCCTATGAAGTTTATTTATTTTCTCATTAACTTTATGCATCAATATTGTAAATTTAAATATAATATTTTCTAATAGAAGAGTAAATTATCAAATGAGTTTTTGAAATGAATATTATTTTATTATAGGAATGTAAAAATGAAGTGTTTTTTTTATCATTTTTTCCCTATTTTAAAATTCTATTTTAACATCATAATAGGTATCTAGCTACCATATAGCATGAATCTATCAAATATATAATTTATTTAGTTAATTTCTAATCACTTTAATTGTTTGTAGGAATTAATACTCAAATAAATACATTATTTATCGAATCTTTACATTAAATCAATCATAATTCTACTTTATAAATACTATTTAAAATTGAATATTTGTTTAAGCGAATTCAAACTGAGTATCAGTATTAACTTATAATTTTTTATTTAATACTTTAGGTTAATTAAAAGCATATTATTTGCTTGAACTGATTTCAATAATTTTTTCAAATTTATTGACTATAAAATTATTGAAAACCATATAATTTAATTTAAAATTACATAAATTTTGAACTCAATATCATTTATTTATATAATTTAGACTATAAAATTAATTTTTAAATGAAAAATATAATTTTAACAGTTTTATTGTACTAAAATATTTTTTTATACATCCATTTTTAAATTTAAAATCTAAAAATAGAGAATTAATTAAACTTTAATTAACATTAAAAAAATAAAGGACAGCATAATTATTAAAATAAAAGCTAATATCGGAAATTTTTAATTAAAAAGTAAATTATTTAAAAATAAGTAAAATAAAAGTTATGTTCCCTTATTTACTAACTCATTATGAAATACTTTACAACAATCCTTTATAGCTTGATTAAATTGTTTAAAATATATTTATGATTTATAATTAAAAATAATATTAATTCAGAAATATAGATTTATCTGAACTCTTGAAAAGCCATCATAATCTTATATTTAACTAATAATCTTATTTGTTAGTTTTTATAAGTTTTTTGTGTCATTCCGTGGTTTTGCAGCCATATAAAATCTAACACAAATATATTTTTTCAAATGTTACTTATGAACTAATTATTGATAAAAAAGAAAACAATCGTGAGAATACTTATTAATAGCAACTGTCTTTTGAAATATTGATATTTAAATTACTTTATTGTGAAAAAATGAAATAATTAAAGACTGTTTTATATAATACGATTAGTTCTTAAAACTAATTATTTATAGGCTATTTTTTATTTTGATTTTATTACAATTTTCTAGACTGTTTGTTGCTTGATTAGGGCGAAGACTAATAGTATAATCATGAGATTTCTGAAGAATATAAAGAAAGAAAAATTATATTAAGCTTTTTAAAAATTAAGGGAGTGTAATTAGAATAATAATTTCACATTAAAATATGATATTTAAGATAAAATTTACTTACTTTATTTATTTTTTTGTGTAAGTTTGAGGATTCAAGAAAGGTTTTGCCACATATTAGCATTTTATTTACAATAAATGATTATATAATTTTAATTCGTTAAGTGTATATTTCAAATGATTTTTAATTTTCAAAGATTTATGATCGATAATATTTAGTGCATAACATTAATGTAAAATAAAACTAATATTTATTTTTATTGATGATAGTTTTAATGGTGTTGATCATTTATCTTTCATAATCTTGTAACTTAGTTCGTATAAATTGCACAATTTCTATATCAAACTTCCTTATTACATTATAAATAACTAATTACATGTATATTCCTTTACTCTCCAGCACTTCATAATTAAGATTATTTAAATATCTTATATTTTTTAAATTAATGATGTTATTATAAATAGACTACTAATTTTGATATTTTCTTGGGAAGGACAGTTGAGTGTGTTGAGGATTTTTTATTTAATAGCTGCTTAGAGTTCTTCGTAAACCGTTAAGTTCAATCACGTGATTACTTAATTTTTAAAGAGGGTTTTGAAGAAGATTTATTTTTTCTAAATATTTGCTTTTGTTATAATTATAAGTTTCAATAATAAAATAATAATAATAACGTGATAACATTGAGATCATGATAATATATTAAGGGCTAGTCCATCTTGATTTTGTTAATAGTCTACTCAAATTTCTTAGGACTTCTAGACTTTTTGCTCAAAATTTTAGTTTTCTTTTTCATTGTTTTTTACTGTGGAGTTCTTGACAATCGACAATTTCTTTATTTCTTTCTGTTGCCTTGTTTATTTCTCTTTTCCAATTCTTCAAATTGCTCTTCTCCTATAATTTGGTTGAGTGTTTGTATGTTTTATTGAAATACCAGCTTTAAGATTAAAAAGATTGTCTAATTTCTTCTGTTATTTCAATTTTTTCTGTTCTATTTATGCGAATATTTCCAAAAACATTGAAAAATGACAGGATACTGTCAATATCTGATTGGCAATGAGAAGGTAATGAATTGTTATTAATAAATTGGTGGCTATGTAGGAGAATAAGTTTTCCCAGGTTTTAAATTATCTCGTAACATATCATAATCTATTCATGCATATTGTTTAGTATTCTATCGCAGAACTTTTGAGGATAAATCTCGAATTAATTTGGTATGAATGTTAATAGCTATTAATTTTGGTTCAGATTCTGAACATAAATTGAGGTAGTACCGATCTTTAACGTATTTATAATTTATAATACGAATATTTTTTAATTATTATTAATTCTTACCTCATTAATACTAAAACTTATTTTCAAAATCAAATGATCGAAATCTCTCTAATTATGTTTATTTTCCTCTTCATCGTCATCATCTTTATCATGATATATCTCAAAGTCTTTTAAGTCCCCTCTCTCTGTTGTCTAACGAGGCGCCAATCGAGCTGCACCTGTGGTCTTACCATATAGGACCACTATAGAAAATATAAATTAAAGATATGATTTTTGTAACTTACATTTTATGTGAGCAATCTGTCTCCACTTGCGTTTGATCTTTACGAATACATATACTTATTAGTCTTTTAAGTTTTAATTTTAATAAACATTTTTCTTATTATAAATTATGATTGAGTGGTTATTAGTAGACTATTGATAAGAAGTTTATTCACAATTTTTAACTGAGAAGATGTTAGAGTCAACTATTTCACTTTATATCTCAGTTATGATTTGCCTCTTACTCTGATACTTATAATGAATATTGGTTCTTATATTATCTTATGGTTCACATAGGTTGACTTAGTTAGTAACTTAGTAACTATTTATAAAGAGTCTTAGCCTTAAGATAAATATGGGGTTTTGTTGACTGGGTTTCTTGGTGATTTTTAAGTGATCTAGAGATTTTTGAACAGGGAGTCTTTTTCTGTATTCATAGAGAGTTCAAAAATCTTACTTAGTAAACCTAAGGTTCATCTTTCTTTTTGGTTTTTAAATGATGAGAACTCCAAGAATTCTAGGAAGAATTCTAGTAATTAAGTATCTTTTTTTTCTTGTAAGTTACTCTTTTTTAATTTTGAGTTATTTTTCTTTTTAATAAAGAACTCAGGAGGTATTGGTAGACGATGCAAGTTAAAGTAGGAGGGTATGAACTCAGGTTGTCCTCAAGATCTTTGCTTCCAAAGGATTGATCGTCATCACTCCATTCAGATTACGTTTCACTATCTACTCTTAATTTTTCCGTGTTTGGTCATAATAAGGAGTAAAGAGATTTTGTTTATATTTAGGGTGTGTGATCTCGTCTTCTCCGTGATACATTATTGTAAAACCTTATTGTCAGGTTCTCTGTGTTGGAAAAAGGAATCTTCAGATTCCTTCTCGCCATAGATTGAAGTTTGATTTCCAGAATAGCATTGTCAATAAATGATATTATTTCCCTATTAACTGATAGGTAATTGTTATAAAACTACATGAGACAATTAAAAGCAAAGATTGGGAGATAAGAACAATTAACTTAAAAAATAAATTATTATTAGCGTAAATTATTTCAGTTTTGGCTAAATTGGCTCATTTAATTTATCTATAAAATAAATCAGGGTGCGTATATATGATTTTAGACTAATTATATGTAATTTGCCCCAACAATAATTTAATTTTTCTTATCTCCCAATTTCAGCTCTTAAATTACTCATGAGGTTTTATGTTTTCTCAAAACTTCCTTCAGGTCTTGGAAGTAATCCTGGAATTTAATTAAGTTGTGCTTGTGAATTAATTCGCATATCTTACAAGTTCACTTCTAATTTAATAATATAAATTTTAATATAATTAACTACAAAACTAATATATAGTAAATAATATATAACTATCAGATTAGTTTTGTATAAGGTTTAGATAAAATATAGATAAAACTACTATCAAAAGATAAATTAAAAATAATTATAATGTGTACTGATTATGCAAGATATTTATTCATAAAATATGCATTTAGCAAAATTAAAGATGTAAACTCAAAAAGCAATAATACTTTTATATAAAAACTTATAATTATATCCAGATCAAATAGTTGATTTTAAATTAAAAATATAAAATCATTTGTAAAGCTAATAAAATTAATTTAAAGAAGTAATTCAGCTTCATTGAATATTTAATTATTAGCCATATGTTATGTGCTTCCTTTTGCTCCAGAATCATAACAAAATTGTTTGCTGTTTTGCAATCATTCAACTCTCCATGATTGATCTCTCCCTTTTTAATGAATGTTGCGTTATCATGACCCTTGCCGCCATACTAGTCTATATAAAAACAGCCATGCTTTTATTAAAGTAATTGTTAAAAACAAATATTTAAAATAAAAATCTATACGATAAGGGTAGAAAAGTTTATTGACCTATTCTTATAATTTACCATAAATATCTATTGAAACGTAAGTCATTTATTAATTCCAATTATTTTTTCTATCATCAGTCCAAGTTAAGATACCAGTTTGAATAACATAGTATCCCCAACTTATGCCTCAAAGGAAAAGTCCTTGTTATAAATGATTTTAACAACGAACTGACTCTGTTATATGGAGTCTTTAAAATTAGAACTTTTAAAAATTTTCTTTCTTCCCCTTATTTCCCCCTCTAATAATATGCCTTAGTGTTCAAGTTTCTTATCAGTAATTTTCAAGTTTATCTCCCTTCCAATTAAATTTTATATGCTAAAACTTAACTTTAATATCTTTCCAAATTCGTTATTTTTGAAGGAAAAATATTTAGAAATGCCATTTTAGCTAATTCATCACATTTTCTTAAATGATATCATTCCGAAACAATGAGTTTGATTATTTTTCCAGTTCTCTCATAAACATCATTCTGCTCAAATAATTCTTTCTCTATCATTCATTAGCTTTAGTCAATACTTCAAAAATTATCAAAAATAAAATATATAATATTTCTAACACATAGTAATATGCACTAGATTAATAATTAAAAGCATTGATATTATGTTTATGAGAATAAACATCATTCAATTTCTTGCATTTCAAATTTAAACAAGTTCATTTATTCTCATATCGTGCTTCATTTCCATAGTTTTCATGGGTTAGTATTCTCTATATATATATATATATAATAATACAAAATGTTAAAACATTGAAAATAGCAAAAGGGATATAATTAAAAATAATATTATCAATATAAAATTAGTTAAATTAGCCAAATCTATTTTGGGTAGAGCTGATAAAGGTATCAAAAGTTATGCGTTAAACTATTTTATTATAACTATCTGGCTGGCTAAAATCTCATTATTAATTTCAGAATAGCATTGAATACCAATAATATTAATAAATTTTCTAAATCTTTGAAAAATATGTTGTTTAGCATTAGAATGTCAGATGCTTCTATGCATCATGTGATTAATTGTATTGTTTTTTTACAAATTTTGTTGCGAACCTGTAATAAAGCCTGCATTTTTATTGTAATTTTCATTAATTTCTTCTTATAATTTTCAGTTTTAGAAGATGAAAATTATTGTTAAAAAAATGATAAAATCCTTATTAAAGTGTTATTCTTAAATTTAGGTATTTTTTAAAAAAAGTAATTTAATGTAGGGCGTATGTATAATTTCTATTAAACAAAATTATGAATTTAATTATCCTCATTTATATTATTTCGAACTGAGTTTCGAATTCAAGTAAAATGCTTAGAATTTCATGTCTTCCATTAGAACACAGACTTTATATTTCTGTTAAAAGAAAACAACTAATTTGTAATTATCATATATCCGTCAAGAAAATTCTTTATCATACTTAACTATCTAATTTCTAATTATTAATAATTATAAATTATATTGCCTTGATACATTTTATTAAATGATAGCCATTATAAATTTAGAGTATGTAAATTGTATTCAGAATAACTTCTAGTGAAACGTGCTTCAAAGTAAAACCCCTAATAAATATCTCATATATACTTACTCCTAGTCAATTAATTATCTTCCATGAAATAGAAATGATTTTTTAATATTGTAGGAATACATTAGATTTGGGAAAATGAATTTAAATTAAATTAATTAAATATTAAAATCATGGCAGTTATCAAAACCAAAGTGACTTAAAATTCAAAAATAAATGGATTCTACGGTAGATCCCGCAATTTCGGCTGGACTTTACTACTGGCAATATTCCTGAATAATCCCAAGTAGCGAGATATTTTGATTTTGAGCTAACTCCCAAAAATAGTATAATGGGTTTTTCTCGCTTGGGCGATGAGATAAATTCATTATAGCAATAACAACCACCGTCTCATTTTTAATGCGCTATCCAGAGAGTATAATATTGTTGGGGTTTGGAGACATTTTCCAAAAACATAACTGAAGGTAATTAATAATTAATTAATTTTAATTTTAATTGATTTTCCCAAATCGAATGTATTCCTACAATATATTTATATATTGAAATACATAACTAGTCACATTATATTTACAAAATATGATCATCAATTAAAAACTATTATATACTTATATATAAATTTTGAAAAAATGTTCTTTCAATGCTGTTTTCTTATTTTTCACTAAAAGTGTTTTTACAAAAATTTTATATTTTATTAAAAATATCTAATTTTAATCACTCATTGTGAGAAAGTTTTTTTATGGTTTTACAAATAAACAGTAACTGATTTATACAAAAGCATATTAAAATAATGCAAAATTTATGCAATTGTCCATATTTCCATTTCTTGGGCCGCACAAATTATTTTAATTAATTTATCATTAAAAGTTTCAGCTACAAATTATCGTTTTTATTCTTACATCCCAAATTATTTATAAATTTAATATGATAAATTTTGTTAAAAATGTTTCATCTTTTCATATTATATTTCAATTATTGCAATTAATGTTGATTTTTTAAAAATAATTTCTATATTAAATTCTATTTATTCAAATTTGTTTAATAAAAATTATATTGATCAAGATAGAATCATTATACTAAAAATAATAATGATTAGATAAAATTTATGTAGAATAAAGAAATTTTTAAAAATTGATAATTTGTGTTTTAATGAATTTGAATGAAGCTGTTAAAATTTGAGTTAAGTACATATAATCATTTTAGAGAAATTGACTGTGAGTAATCTTAAAGTGCATGTAATAGAAATTGCTAGGATATTCTGAGTATTCAAAACCCCAAAACCCTTTCAGTAGTTTGATTGAGTTTTTGATTGATAAAAGTAGACTATTAGTGCATACTTTATTAGGGTTTTAATAGGGTTTATGTAGGGGTTTAATGTTTAAATATTAGTATTTTAAGTGAGTATAACAAGCGAGTTTTTTAAAATATTTCACACAAACATAAGCTTAGAGTCATGTGGCAGTTCTCTGAATTTTATCTTTCTAAGTTGATGTTTGATTGTTTCTATTGTTTGTTAATTCTCTTAGCTTGGCTTGATAATAGTTGAGTATGCAAGTTCTCTGAGACCTCCATTTATTTTATTTTTATCGAGATATTGTTTGATTCTTTGCTTAGAATCTCTCTCACCCCTGCAGCTAAAGTAATCGTTTCTTGACATGTCGCTCTCTATTATTATTACTGCTAGAGCCCAGATATCCCATTAAGTGTATCCATCTCTCCAATCCTCTCTCTGGGAAATATCCAGGAGTGCCGTATACATTTCCTTATACAGAGACTTGCACTCTTTGAGCTCTGTTGAAGTCAATAATATAAACTCTAAGAGGCTGAAAGTTCATCATGATGTTCTCTGGCTTTAAGTCTCTATGAACATAACCTAGCTTGTGAAGCTCTTCAATCCCTTCAACTATCTGCTATACTATCTAGCTAATTTATCTCTGACATCTATTTTCAGATAGGAATTCTCTGTAAGTCATTTCAAGTAAAGGAAGCCTGAAGGCTACATGATCTTTACCAAGTAAAATAGCATCAAGCTAGATTATATGCCTGCACTCATTTAACTTTGCCTTTAAAGAGCATAATATTCATTTGCAAATTCCATTTGGAACTTGTCATCAGCAAGGAAGTAATTGAATGGATATATCTTGTAAGCATATTTTTCATCCGTAATGACTCTCTTCTCTATTTTATCTTCAAGAGTGAGGTAGCTTTCTAGGCAAGAATCTAAGTCAATAATTTTTAATATGGGAATTTTCATTGCCTCTATTTTAACCATGATTTTATTGATCTCAGAGACTGGAAAGTTCTTGACTGCTTTCTTCATTTTTACTTACTTCTAGACTTCAACTCTAAGA
>ARYC01009219.1:0-34579 GCA_000711775.1 Oxytricha trifallax | reverse complement strand
ATCTTCAATCTCAATATGTCCAGAGTTATCTCTGAAAATTGCCATTTGATTTTAATTTAAATATATTGTGTGACCTTCATGCAAAAAACTAAAAATTTATAAAGCCGTTTTTCACTTCAAGGAATCAAAATTAGCTAGTAAAATAGAGCTTAAAGCGCTCTATCATATGGATATAGAAATTCAAGTTTTTTCTCGATTTGTCCAAAAGTATTGATGAAAGTTGCAAGATGATTTTAGCAAAAATTAAGTAACAGTCACTCATTGATAGAGTAGTCAACTTATAAAATGATGATGAAAATGAAATCTATATATAAAAAACAGCTTTTTATGTCACTTTTTTCTAAAATCTTCAAGTCTCCGGACTTTTTTTTAACTTCAACGAATTCAAATGTTCGATTCCTATTCAACGCAACGCGCTCTTTCAGAATGACTCGGACTTCGAATCTTCAATCTCAATGTGTCCAAAGATATTTATAATTTTTGCATGTTATTTTGACGAAAAAGTTCTCGTGGACCTTCATGCTAAAAATTTCAAGTCTCCGGACTTTTTTTTTTACTTCAACGAATTTGAATGTTCCATTCCAATTCAACGCAACGCGCTCTTTCAGAATGACTCGGACTTCGAATCTTCAATCTCAATATGTCCAAAGTTATCGCTGAAAATTTCCATTTGATTTTAATTTAAATATATTGTGTGACCTTCATGCAAAAAACTTAAAATTTATAAAGCCGTTTTTCACTTCAAGGAATCAAAATTAGCTAGTAAAATAGAGCTCAAAGCGCTCTATCATATGGATATAAAAATTCAAGTTTTTTCTCGATTTGTCCAAAAGTATTGATGTTAGTTGCAAGATGATTTTAGCAAAAATTAAGTAACAGTCACTCATTGATAGAGTAGTCAAGTATAAAATGATGATGAAAATGAAATCTATATATAAGAAACAGCTTTTTATGTCACTTTTTTCTAAAATCTTCAAGTCTCTGTACTTTTTTTTAACTTCAACGAATTTGAATGTTCGATTCCTATTCAACGCAACGCGCTCTTTCAGAATGACTCGGACTTCGAATCTTCAATCTCAATGTGTCCAAAGATATTTATAATTTTTGCATGTTATTTTGACGAAAATGTTCTCGTGGACCTTCATGCTAAAAATTTCAAGTCTCTGGACTTTTTTTTTACTTCAACGAATTTGAATGTTCCATTCCAATTCACGCAACGCGCTCTTTCAGAATGACTCGGACTTCGAATCTTCAATCTCAATATGTCCAAAGTTATCGCTGAAAATTGCCATTTGATTTTAATTTAAATATATTAGGTGACCTACATGCAAAAAACTTAAAATTTATAAAGCCGTTTTTCACTTCAAGGAATCAAAATTAGCTAGTAAAATAGAGCTCAAAGCGCTCTATCATATGGATATAGAAATTCAAGTTTTTTCTCGATTTGTCCAAAAGTATTGATGAAATTGCAAGATGATTTTAGCAAAAATTAAGTAACAGTCACTCATTGATAGAGTAGTCAAGTATAAAATGATGATGAAAATGAAATCTATATATAAGAAACAGCTTTTTATGTCACTTTTTTTTAAAATCTTCAAGTCTCCGGACTTTTTTTTAACTTCAACGAATTCGATTGTTCGATTCCTATTCAACGCAACGCGCTCTTTCAGAATGACTCGGACTTCGAATCTTCAATCTCAATGTGTCCATAGATATTGATAATTTTTGCATGTTATTTTGACGAAAATTTTCTCGTGGACCTTCATGCTAAAATTTTCAAGTCTCCGGACTTTTTTTTAACTTCAACGAATTTGAATGTTCGATTCCTATTCAACGCAACGCGCTCTTTCAGAATGACTCGGACTTCGAATCTTCAATCTCAATGTGTCCAAAGATATTTATAATTTTTGCATGTTATTTTGACGAAAATGTTTTCGTGGACCTTCATGCTAAAAATTTCAAGTCTCCGGACTTTTTTTTTACTTCAACGAATTTGAATGTTCCATTCCAATTCAACGCAACGCGCTCTTTCAGAATGACTCGGACTTCGAATCTTCAATCTCAATATGTCCAAAGTTATCGCTGAAAATTTCCATTTGATTTTAATTTAAATATATTGTGTGACCTTCATGCAAAAAACTTAAAATTTATAAAGCCGTTTTTCACTTCAAGGAATCAAAATTAGCTAGTAAAATAGAGCTCAAAGCGCTCTATCATATGGATATAGAAATTCAAGTTTTTTCTCGATTTGTCCAAAAGTATTGATGAAAGTTGCAAGATGATTTTAGCAAAAATTAAGTAACAGTCACTCATTGATAGAGTAGTCAAGTATAAAATGATGATGAAAATGAAATCTATATATAAAAAACAGCTTTTTATGTCACTTTTTTTTTAAATCTTCAAGTCTCCGGACTTTTTTAACTTCAACGAATTCGATTGTTCGATTCCTATTCAACGCAACGCGCTCTTTCAGAATGACTCGGACTTCGAATCTTCAATCTCAATGTGTCCAAAGATATTATAATTTTTGCATGTTATTTTGACGAAAATGTTCTCGTGGACCTTCATGCTAAAAATTTCAAGTCTCCGGACTTTTTTTTTACTTCAACGAATTTGAATGTTCCATTCCAATTCAACGCAACGCGCTCTTTCAGAATGACTCGGACTTCGAATCTTTAATCTCAATATGTCCAAAGTTATCGCTGAAAATTGCCATTTGATTTTAATTTAAATATATTGTGTGACCTTCATGCAAAAACTTAAAATTTATAAAGCCGTTTTTCACTTCAAGGAATTAAAATTAGCTAGTAAAATAGAGCTCAAAGCGCTCTATCATATGGATATAGAAATTCAAGTTTTTTCTCGATTTGTCTAAAAGTATTGATGTTAGTTGCAAGATGATTTTAGCAAGAATTAAGTAACAGTCACTCATTGATAGAGTAGTCAAGTATAAAATGATGATGAAAATGAAATCTATATATAAAAAACAGCTTTTTATGTCACTTTTTTTTAAAATCTTCAAGTCTCCGGACTTTTTTTTACTTCAACGAATTCGAATGTTCGATTCCTATTCAACGCAACGCGCTCTTTCAGAATGACTCGGACTTCGAATCTTCAATCTCAATGTGTCCATAGATATTTATAATTTTTGCATGTTATTTTGACGAAAATGTTCTCGTGGACCTTCATGCTAAAAATTTCAAGTCTCCGGACTTTTTTTTTACTTCAACGAATTTGAATGTTCCATTCCAATTCAACGAAACGCGCTCTTTCAGAATGACTCGGACTTCGAATCTTCAATCTCAATGTGTCCAAAGATATTTATAATTTTTGCATGTTATTTTGACGAAAATGTTCTGTGGACCTTCATGCTAAAAATTTCAAGTCTCCGGACTTTTTTTTTTACTTCAACGAATTTGAATGTTCCATTCCAATTCAACGCAACGCGCTCTTTCAGAATGACTCGGACTTCGAATCTTCAATCTCAATATGTCCAAAGTTATCGCTGAAAATTTCCATTTGATTTTAATTTAAATATATTGTGTGACCTTCATGCAAAAAACTTAAAATTTATAAAGCCGTTTTTCACTTCAAGGAATCAAAATTAGCTAGTAAAATAGAGCTTAAAGCGCTCTATCATATGGATATAGAAATTCAAGTTTTTTCTCGATTTGTCCAAAAGTATTGATGAAAGTTGCAAGATGATTTTAGCAAAAATTAAGTAACAGTCACTCATTGATAGAGTAGTCAAGTATAAAATGATGATGAAAATGAAATCTATATATAAAAAACAGCTTTTTATGTCACTTTTTTCTTAAATCTTCAAGTCTCCGGACTTTTTTTACTTCAACGAATTCGATTGTTCGATTCCTATTCAACGCAACGCGCTCTTTCAGAATGACTCGGACTTCGAATCTTTAATCTCAATGTGTCCAAAGATATTTATAATTTTTGCATGTTATTTTGACGAAAATGTTCTCGTGGACCTTCATGCTAAAAATTTCAAGTCTCCGGACTTTTTTTTTACTTCAACGAATTTGAATGTTCTATCCAATTCAACGCAACTCGCTCTTTCAGAATGACTCGGACTTCGAATCTTCAATCTCAATATGTCCAAGTTATCGCTGAAAATTTTCATTTGATTTTAATTTAAATATATTGTGTGGCCTTCATGCAAAAAACTTAAAATTTATAAAGCCGTTTTTCCTTCAAGGAATCAAAATTAGCTAGTAAAATAGAGCTCAAAGCGCTCTATCATATGCATATAGAAATTCAAGTTTTTTCTCGATTTGTCCAAAAGTATTGATGAAATTGCAAGATGATTTTAGCAAAAATTAAGTAACAGTCACTCATTGATAGAGTAGTCAAGTATAAAATGATGATGAAAATGAAATCTATATATAAGAAACAGCTTTTTATGTCACTTTTTTTTAAAATCTTCAAGTCTCCGGACTTTTTTTTAACTTCAACGAATTCGATTGTTCGATTCCTATTCAACGCAACGCGCTCTTTCAGAATGACTCGGACTTCGAATCTTCAATCTCAATGTGTCCATAGATATTGATAATTTTTGCATGTTATTTTGACGAAAATTTTCTCGTGGACCTTCATGCTAAAAATTTCAAGTCTCCGGACTTTTTTTTTACTTCAACGAATTTGAATGTTCCATTCCAATTCACGCAACGCGCTCTTTCAGAATGACTCGGACTTCGAATCTTCAATCTCAATGTGTCCAAAGATATTTATAATTTTTGCATGTTATTTTGACGAAAATGTTCTCGTGGACCTTCATGCTAAAAATTTCAAGTCTCCGGACTTTTTTTTTTACTTCAACGAATTTGAATGTTCCATTCCAATTCAACGCAACGCGCTCTTTCAGAATGACTCGGACTTCGAATCTTCAATCTCAATATGTCCAAAGTTATCGCTGAAAATTGCCATTTGATTTTAATTTAAATATATTGTGTTGCCTTCATGCAAAAAACTTAAAATTTATAAAGCCGTTTTTCACTTCAAGGAATCAAAATTAGCTAGTAAAATAGAGCTCAAAGCGCTCTATCATATGGATATAGAAATTCAAGTTTTTTCTCGATTTGTCCAAAAGTATTGATGAAATTGCAAGATGATTTTAGCAAAAATTAAGTAACAGTCACTCATTGATAGAGTAGTCAAGTATAAAATGCATGATGAAAATGAAATCTATATATAAAAAACAGCTTTTTATGTCACTTTTTTCTTAAATCTTCAAGTCTCCGGACTTTTTTTAATTCAACGAATTCGAATGTTCGATTCCTATTCAACGCAACGCGCTCTTTCAGAATGACTCGGACTTCGAATCTTCAATCTCAATGTGTCCAAAGATATTTATAATTTTTGCATGTTATTTTGACGAAAATTTTCTCGTGGACCTTCATGCTAAAAATTTCAAGTCTCCGGACTTTTTTTTTACTTCAACGAATTTGAATGTTCCATTCCAATTCAACGCAACGCGCTCTTTCAGAATGACTCGGACTTCGAATCTTCAATCTCAATATGTCCAAAGTTATCGCTGAAAATTTCCATTTGATTTTAATTTAAATATATTGTGTGACCTTCATGCAAAAAACTTAAAATTTATAAAGCCGTTTTTCACTTCAAGGAATCAAAATTAGCTAGTAAAATAGAGCTCAAAGCGCTCTATCATATGGATATAGAAATTCAAGTTTTTTCTCGATTTGTCCAAAAGTATTGATGAAATTGCAAGATGATTTTAGCAAAAATTAAGTAACAGTCACTCATTGATAGAGTAGTCAAGTATAAAATGATGATGAAAATGAAATCTATATATAAGAAACAGCTTTTTATGTCACTTTTTTCTAAAATCTTCAAGTCTCCGGACTTTTTTTAACTTCAACGAATTCGAATGTTCGATTCCTATTCAACGCAACGCGCTCTTTCAGAATGACTTGTACTTCGAATCTTCAATCTCAATGTGTCCAAAGATATTGATAATTTTTGCATGTTATTTTGACGAAAATGTTCTCGTGGACCTTCATGCTAAAAATTTCAAGTCTCTGGACTTTTTTTTTACTTCAACGAATTTGAATGTTCCATTCCAATTCAACGCAACGCGCTCTTTCAGAATGACTCGGACTTCGAATCTTCAATCTCAATATGTCCAAAGTTATCGCTGAAAATTTCCATTTGATTTTAATTTAAATATATTGTGTGACCTTCATGCAAAAAACTTAAATTTATAAAGCCGTTTTTCACTTCAAGGAATCAAAATTAGCTAGTAAAATAGAGCTCAAAGCGCTCTATCATATGGATATAGAAATTCAAGTTTTTTCTCGATTTGTCCAAAAGTATTGATGAAATTGCAAGATGATTTTAGCAAAAATTAAGTAACAGTCACTCATTGATAGAGTAGTCAAGTATAAATGATGATGAAAATGAAATCTATATATAAGAAACAGCTTTTTATGTCACTTTTTTCTAAAATCTTCAAGTCTCCGGACTTTTTTTAACTTCAACGATCGAATGTTCGATTCCTATTCAACGCAACGCGCTCTTTCAGAATGACTTGTACTTCGAATCTTCAATCTCAATGTGTCCAAAGATATTGATAATTTTTGCATGTTATTTTGACGAAAATTTTCTCGTGGACCTTCATGCTAAAAATTTCAAGTCTCCGGACTTTTTTTTTACTTCAACGAATTTGAATGTTCCATTCCAATTCAACGCAACGCGCTCTTTCAGAATGACTCGGACTTCGAATCTTCAATCTCAATATGTCCAAAGTTATCGCTGAAAATTTCCATTTGATTTTAATTTAAATATATTGTGTGACCTTCATGCAAAAAACTTAAAATTTATAAAGCCGTTTTTCACTTCAAGGAATCAAAATTAGCTAGTAAAATAGAGCTCAAAGCGCTCTATCATATGCATATAGAAATTCAAGTTTTTTCTCGATTTGTCCAAAAGTATTGATGAAAGTTGCAAGATGATTTTAGCAAGAATTAAGTAACAGTCACTCATTGATAGAGTAGTCAAGTATAAAATGATGATGAAAATGAAATCTATATATAAGAAACAGCTTTTTATGTCACTTTTTTTTAAAATCTTCAAGTCTCCGGACTTTTTTTTCACTAACGAATTCGAATGTTCGATTCCTATTCAACGCAACGCGCTCTTTCAGAATGACTCGGACTTCGAATCTTCAATCTCAATGTGTCCAAAGATATTTATAATTTTTGCATGTTATTTTGACGAAAATGTTCTCGTGGACCTTCATGCTAAAAATTTCAAGTCTCCGGACTTTTTTTTTACTTCAACGAATTTGAATGTTCCATTCCAATTCAACGCAACGCGCTCTTTCAGAATGACTCGGACTTCGAATCTTCAATCTCAATATGTCCAAAGTTATCGCTGAAAATTTCCATTTGATTTTAATTTAAATATATTGTGTGACCTTCATGCAAAAAACTTAAAATTTATAAGCCGTTTTTCACTTCAAGGAATCAAAATTAGCTAGTAAAATAGAGCTTAAAGCGCTCTATCATATGGATATAGAAATTCAAGTTTTTTCTCGATTTGTCCAAAAGTATTGATGAAATTGCAAGATGATTTTAGCAAAAATTAAGTAACAGTCACTCATTGATAGAGTAGTCAAGTATAAAATGATGATGAAAATGAAATCTATATATAAAACAGCTTTTTATGTCACTTTTTTCTAAAATCTTCAAGTCTCCGGACTTTTTTTAACTTCAACGAATTCGAATGTTCGATTCCTATTCAACGCAACGCGCTCTTTCAGAATGACTCGGACTTCGAATCTTCAATCTCAATGTGTCCAAAGATATTGATAATTTTTGCATGTTATTTTGACGAAAATTTTCTCGTGGACCTTCATGCTAAAAATTTCAAGTCTCCGGACTTTTTTTTTACTTCAACGAATTTGAATGTTCCATTCCAATTCAACGCAACGCGCTCTTTCAGAATGACTCGGACTTCGAATCTTCAATCTCAATATGTCCAAAGTTATCGCTGAAAATTTCCATTTGATTTTAATTTAAATATATTGTGTGACCTTCATGCAAAAAACTTAAAATTTATAAAGCCGTTTTTCCTTTCAAGGAATCAAAATTAGCTAGTAAAATAGAGCTCAAAGCGCTCTATCATATGGATATAGAAATTCAAGTTTTTTCTCGATTTGTCCAAAAGTATTGATGAAATTGCAAGATGATTTTAGCAAAAATTAAGTAACAGTCACTCATTGATAGAGTAGTCAAGTATAAAATGCATGATGAAAATGAAATCTATATATAAAAACAGCTTTTTATGTCACTTTTTTCTAAAATCTTCAAGTCTCCGGACTTTTTTTAACTTCAACGAATTCAAATGTTCGATTCCTATTCAACGCAACGCGCTCTTTCAGAATGACTCGGACTTCGAATCTTCAATCTCAATGTGTCCAAAGATATTTATAATTTTTGCATGTTATTTTGACGAAAAAGTTCTCGTGGACCTTCATGCTAAAAATTTCAAGTCTCCGGACTTTTTTTTTTACTTCAACGAATTTGAATGTTCCATTCCAATTCAACGCAACGCGCTCTTTCAGAATGACTTCGGACTTCGAATCTTCAATCTCAATATGTCCAAAGTTATCGCTGAAAATTGCCATTTGATTTTAATTTAAATATATTGTGTGACCTTCATGCAAAAAACTTAAAATTTATAAAGCCGTTTTTCACTTCAAGAAATCAAAATTAGCTAGTAAAATAGAGCTCAAGCGCTCTATCATATGGATATAGAAATTCAAGTTTTTTCTCGATTTGTCCAAAAGTATTGATGAAATTGCAAGATGATTTTAGCAAAAATTAAGTAACAGTCACTCATTGATAGAGTAGTCAAGTATAAAATGATGATGAAAATGAAATCTATATATAAGAAACAGCTTTTTATGTCACTTTTTTCTAAAATCTTCAAGTCTCCGGACTTTTTTTTAACTTCAACGAATTCAAATGTTCGATTCCTATTCAACGCAACGCGCTCTTTCAGAATGACTCGGACTTCGAATCTTCAATCTCAATGTGTCCAAAGATATTTATAATTTTTGCATGTTATTTTGACGAAAAAGTTCTCGTGGACCTTCATGCTAAAAATTTCAAGTCTCCGGACTTTTTTTTTTACTTCAACGAATTTGAATGTTCCATTCCAATTCAACGCAACGCGCTCTTTCAGAATGACTCGGACTTCGAATCTTCAATCTCAATATGTCCAAAGTTATCGCTGAAAATTTCCATTTGATTTTAATTTAAATATATTGTGTGACCTTCATGCAAAAAACTTAAAATTTATAAAGCCGTTTTTCACTTCAAGGAATCAAAATTAGCTAGTAAAATAGAGCTCAAAGCGCTCTATCATATGGATATAGAAATTCAAGTTTTTTCTCGATTTGTCCAAAAGTATTGATGAAATTGCAAGATGATTTTAGCAAAAATTAAGTAACAGTCACTCATTGATAGAGTAGTCAAGTATAAAATGATGATGAAAATGAAATCTATATATAAGAAACAGCTTTTTATGTCACTTTTTTCTAAAATCTTCAAGTCTCCGGACTTTTTTTTAACTTCAACGAATTCAAATGTTCGATTCCTATTCAACGCAACGCGCTCTTTCAGAATGACTCGGACTTCGAATCTTCAATCTCAATGTGTCCAAAGATATTTATAATTTTTGCATGTTATTTTGACGAAAAAGTTCTCGTGGACCTTCATGCTAAAAATTTCAAGTCTCCGGACTTTTTTTTTTACTTCAACGAATTTGAATGTTCCATTCCAATTCAACGCAACGCGCTCTTTCAGAATGACTCGGACTTCGAATCTTCAATCTCAATATGTCCAAAGTTATCGCTGAAAATTTCCATTTGATTTTAATTTAAATATATTGTGTGACCTTCATGCAAAAAACTTAAAATTTATAAAGCCGTTTTTCACTTCAAGGAATCAAAATTAGCTAGTAAAATAGAGCTCAAAGCGCTCTCCTCATATGGATATAGAAATTCAAGTTTTTTCTCGATTTGTCCAAAAGTATTGATGAAAGTTGCAAGATGATTTTAGCAAAAATTAAGTAACAGTCACTCATTGATAGAGTAGTCAACTATAAAATGATGATGAAAATGAAATCTATATATAAAAAACAGCTTTATATGTCACTTTTTTCTAAAATCTTCAAGTCTCCGGACTTTTTTTTAACTTCAACGAATTCGAATGTTCGATTCCTATTTAACGCAACGCGCTCTTTCAGAATGACTCGGACTTCGAATCTTCAATCTCAATGTGTCCAAAGATATTTATAATTTTTGCATGTTATTTTGACGAAAAAGTTCTCGTGGACCTTCATGCTAAAAATTTCAAGTCTCCGGACTTTTTTTTTTACTTCAACGAATTTGAATGTTCCATTCCAATTCAACGCAACGCGCTCTTTCAGAATGACTCGGACTTCGAATCTCAATCTCAATATGTCCAAAGTTATCGCTGAAAATTTCCATTTGATTTTAATTTAAATATATTGTGTGACCTTCATGCAAAAAACTTAAAATTTATAAAGCCGTTTTTCACTTCAAGGAATCAAAATTAGCTAGTAAAATAGAGCTCAAAGCGCTCTATCATATGGATATAGAAATTCAAGTTTTTTCTCGATTTGTCCAAAAGTATTGATGAAAGTTGCAAGATGATTTTAGCAAGAATTAAGTAACAGTCACTCATTGATAGAGTAGTCAAGTATAAAATGATGATGAAAATGAAATCTATATATAAAAAACAGCTTTTTATGTCAATTTTTTTTTAAAATCTTCAAGTCTCCGGACTTTTTTTTCACTTCAACGAATTCGAATGTTCGATTCCTATTCAACGCAACGCGCTCTTTCAGAATGACTGGACTTCGAATCTTCAATCTCAATGTGTCAAAAGATATTAATAATTTTTGCATGTTATTTTGACGAAAATTTTCTCGTGGACCTTCATGCTAAAAATTTCAAGTCTCCGGACTTTTTTTTAACTTCAACGAATTTGAATGTTCCATTCCAATTCAACGCAACGCGCTCTTTCAGAATGACTCGGACTTCGAATCTTCAATCTCAATGTGTCCAAAGATATTTATAATTTTTGCATGTTATTTTGACGAAAATGTTCTCGTGGACCTTCATGCTAAAAATTTCAAGTCTCCGGACTTTTTTTTTACTTCAACGAATTTGAATATTCCATTCCAATTCAACGCAACGCGCTCTTTCAGAATGACTCGGACTTCGAATCTTCAATCTCAATATGACCAAAGTTATCGCTGAAAATTGCCATTTGATTTTAATTTAAATATATTGTGTGACCTTCATGCAAAAAACTTAAAATTTATAAAGCCGTTTTTCACTTCAAGGAATCAAAATTAGCTAGTAAAATAGAGCTCAAAGCGCTCTATCATATGCATATAGAAATTCAAGTTTTTTCTCGATTTGTCCAAAAGTATTGATGAAAGTTGCAAGATGATTTTAGCAAGAATTAAGTAACAGTCACTCATTGATAGAGTAGTCAAGTATAAAATGATGATGAAAATGAAATCTATATATAAAAAACAGCTTTTTATGTCAATTTTTTTTTAAAATCTTCAAGTCTCCGGACTTTTTTTTCACTTCAACGAATTCGAATGTTCGATTCCTATTCAACGCAACGCGCTCTTTCAGAATGACTCGGACTTCGAATCTTCAATCTCAATGTGTCAAAAGATATTAATAATTTTTGCATGTTATTTTGACGAAAATGTTCTCGTGGACCTTCATGCTAAAAATTTCAAGTCTCCGGACTTTTTTTTTACTTCAACGAATTTGAATATTCCATTCCAATTCAACGCAACGCGCTCTTTCAGAATGACTCGGACTTCGAATCTTCAATCTCAATATGACCAAAGTTATCGCTGAAAATTGCCATTTGATTTTAATTTAAATATATTGTGTGACCTTCATGCAAAAAACTTAAAAATTTATAAAGCCGTTTTTCACTTCAAGGAATCAAAATAAGCTAGTAAAATAGAGCTCGAAGCGCTCTATCATATGCATATAGAAATTCAAGTTTTTTCTCGATTTGTCCAAAAGTATTGATGAAAGTTGCAAGATGATTTTAGCAAGAATTAAGTAACAGTCACTCATTGATAGAGTAGTCAAGTATAAAATGATGATGAAAATGAAATCTATATATAAAAAACAGCTTTTTATGTCAATTTTTTTTTAAAATCTTCAAGTCTCCGGACTTTTTTTTCACTTCAACGAATTCGAATGTTCGATTCCTATTCAACGCAACGCGCTCTTTCAGAATGACTCGGACTTCGAATCTTCAATCTCAATGTGTCCAAAGATATTTATAATTTTTGCATGTTATTTTGACGAAAATGTTCTCGTGGACCTTCATGCTAAAAATTTCAAGTCTCCGGACTTTTTTTTTACTTCAACGAATTTGAATATTCCATTCCAATTCAACGCAACGCGCTCTTTCAGAATGACTCGGACTTCGAATCTTCAATCTCAATATGACCAAAGTTATCGCTGAAAATTGCCATTTGATTTTAATTTAAATATATTGTGTGACCTTCATGCAAAAAACTTAAAATTTATAAAGCCGTTTTTCACTTCAAGGAATCAAAATTAGCTAGTAAAATAGAGCTCAAAGCGCTCTATCATATGGATATAGAAATTCAAGTTTTTTCTCGATTTGTCCAAAAGTATTGATGAAAGTTGCAAGATGATTTTAGCAAAAATTAAGTAACAGTCACTCATTGATAGAGAAGTCAAGTATAAAATGCATGATGAAAATGAAATCTATATATAAAAAACAGCTTTTTATGTCACTTTTTTCTTTAAATCTTCAAGTCTCCGGACTTTTTTTTAAACTCGCGATTCGAATGTTCGATTCCTATTCAACGCAACGCGCTCTTTCAGAATGACTCGGACTTCGAATCTTCAATCTCAATGTGTCCAAAGATATTTATAATTTTTGCATGTTATTTTGACGAAAAAGTTCTCGTGGACCTTCATGCTAAAAATTTCAAGTCTCCGGACTTTTTTTTTTACTTCAACGAATTTGAATGTTCCATTCCAATTCAACGCAACGCGCTCTTTCAGAATGACTCGGACTTCGAATCTTCAATCTCAATATATCCAAAGTTATCGCTGAAAATTGCCATTTGATTTTAATTTAAATATATTGTGTGACCTTCATGCAAAAAACTTAAAATTTATAAAGCCGTTTTTCACTTCAAGGAATCAAAATTAGCTAGTATAATAGAGCTCAAAGCGCTCTATCATATGGATATAGAAATTCAAGTTTTTTCTCGATTTGTCCAAAAGTATTGATGAAAGTTGCAAGATGATTTTAGCAAAAATTAAGAAACAGTCACTCATTGATAGAGTAGTCAACTATAAAATGATGATGAAAATGAAATCTATATATAAAAAACAGCTTTTTATGTCACTTTTTTCTAAAATCTTCAAGTCTCTGTACTTTTTTTATAACTTCAACGAATTTGAATGTTCGATTCCAATTCAACGCAACGCGCTCTTTCAGAATGACTCGGACTTCGAATCTTCAATCTCAATGTGTCCAAAGATATTTATAATTTTTGCATGTTATTTTGACGAAAATGTTTTCGTGGACCTTCATGCTAAAAATTTCAAGTCTCCGGACTTTTTTTTTACTTCAACGAATTTGAATGTTCATTCCAATTCAACGCAACGCGCTCTTTCAGAATGACTCGGACTTCGAATCTTCAATCTCAATATGTCCAAAGTTATCGCTGAAAATTTCCATTTGATTTTAATTTAAATATATTGTGTGACCTTCATGCAAAAAACTTAAAATTTATAAAGCCGTTTTTCACTTCAAGGAATCAAAATTAGCTAGTAAAATAGAGCTCAAAGCGCTCTATCATATGGATATAGAAATTCAAGTTTTTTCTCGATTTGTCCAAAAGTATTGATGAAATTGCAAGATGATTTTAGCAAAAATTAAGTAACAGTCACTCATTGATAGAGTAGTCAAGTATAAAATGATGATGAAAATGAAATCTATATATAAAAACAGCTTTTTATGTCACTTTTTTTTAAAATCTTCAAGTCTCCGGACTTTTTTTTCACTTCAACGAATTCGAATGTTCGATTCCTATTCAACGCAACGCGCTCTTTCAGAATGACTCGGACTTCGAATCTTCAATCTCAATGTGTCCAAAGATATTTATAATTTTTGCATGTTATTTTGACGAAAATTTTCTCGTGGACCTTCATGCTAAAAATTTCAAGTCTCCGGACTTTTTTTTTACTTCAACGAATTTGAATGTTCCATTCCAATTCAACGCAATTCGCTCTTTCAGAATGACTCGGACTTCGAATCTTCAATCTCAATATGTCCAAAGTTATCGCTGAAAATTTCCATTTGATTTTAATTTAAATATATTGTGTTGCCTTCATGCAAAAAACTTAAAATTTATAAAGCCGTTTTTCACTTCAAGGAATCAAAATTAGCTAGTAAAATAGAGCTTAAAGCGCTCTATCATATGGATATAGAAATTCAAGTTTTTTCTCGATTTGTCCAAAAGTATTGATGAAATTGCAAGATGATTTTAGCAAAAATTAAGTAACAGTCACTCATTGATAGAGTAGTCAAGTATAAAATGATGATGAAAATGAAATCTATATATAAGAAACAGCTTTTTATGTCACTTTTTTCTAAAATCTTCAAGTCTCCGGACTTTTTTTTAACTTCAACGAATTCGAATGTTCGATTCCTATTCAACGCAACGCGCTCTTTCAGAATGACTTGTACTTCGAATCTTCAATCTCAATGTGTCCAAAGATATTTATAATTTTTGCATGTTATTTTGACGAAAATGTTCTCGTGGACCTTCATGCTAAAAATTTCAAGTCTCTGGACTTTTTTTTTACTTCAACGAATTTGAATGTTCCATTCCAATTCAACGCAACGCGCTCTTTCAGAATGACTCGGACTTCGAATCTTCAATCTCAATATGTCCAAAGTTATCGCTGAAAATTTCCATTTGATTTTAATTTAAATATATTGTGTGACCTTCATGCAAAAAACTTAAAATTTATAAAGCCGTTTTTCACTTCAAGGAATCAAAATTAGCTAGTATAATAGAGCTCAAAGCGCTCTATCATATGGATATAGAAATTCAAGTTTTTTCTCGATTTGTCCAAAAGTATTGATGAAATTGCAAGATGATTTTAGCAAAAATTAAGTAACAGTCACTCATTGATAGAGTAGTCAAGTATAAAATGATGATGAAAATGAAATCTATATATAAGAAACAGCTTTTTATGTCACTTTTTTCTAAAATCTTCAAGTCTCTGTACTTTTTTTTAACTTCAACGAATTTGAATGTTCGATTCCTATTTAACGCAACGCGCTCTTTCAGAATGACTCGGACTTCGAATCTTCAATCTCAATGTGTCCATAGATATTTATAATTTTTGCATGTTATTTTGACGAAAATGTTCTCGTGGACCTTCATGCTAAAAATTTCAAGTCTCCGGACTTTTTTTTTACTTCAACGAATTTGAATGTTCCATTCCAATTCAACGCAACGCGCTCTTTCAGAATGACTCGGACTTCGAATCTTCAATCTCAATATGTCCAAAGTTATTGCTGATTTTTGCATTTTATTTTGATTTAAATGTTCTCGTGGACCTTCATGCTAAAAATTTCAAGTCTCTGGACTTTTTTTTTACTTCAACGAATTTGAATGTTCCATTCCAATTCAACGCAACGCGCTCTTTCAGAATGACTCGGACTTCGAATCTTCAATCTCAATATGTCCAAAGTTATCGCTGAAAATTTCCATTTGATTTTAATTTAAATATATTGTGTGACCTTCATGCAAAAAACTTAAAATTTATAAAGCCGTTTTTCACTTCAAGGAATCAAAATTAGCTAGTAAAATAGAGCTCAAAGCGCTCTATCATATGGATATAGAAATTCAAGTTTTTTCTCGATTTGTCCAAAAGTATGATGAAAGTTGCAAGATGATTTTAGCAAGAATTAAGTAACAGTCACTCATTGATAGAGTAGTCAAGTATAAAATGATGATGAAAATGAAATCTATATATAAAAAACAGCTTTTTATGTCAATTTTTTTTTAAAATCTTCAAGTCTCCGGACTTTTTTTTCACTTCAACGAATTCGAATGTTCGATTCCTATTCAACGCAACGCGCTCTTTCAGAATGACTCGGACTTCGAATCTTCAATCTCAATGTGTCCAAAGATATTTATAATTTTTGCATGTTATTTTGACGAAAAAGTTCTCGTGGACCTTCATGCTAAAAATTTCAAGTCTCCGGACTTTTTTTTTTACTTCAACGAATTTGAATGTTCCATTCCAATTCAACGCAACGCGCTCTTTCAGAATGACTCGGACTTCGAATCTTCAATCTCAATATGACCAAAGTTATCGCTGAAAATTGCCATTTGATTTTA
Source organism: Oxytricha trifallax (assembly GCA_000711775.1). Taxonomy (NCBI): domain Eukaryota; phylum Ciliophora; class Spirotrichea; order Sporadotrichida; family Oxytrichidae; genus Oxytricha; species Oxytricha trifallax. Next base: position 18,067 of record ARYC01009219.1, on the reverse strand, counting down.
ATTTAAATATATTGTGTGACCTTCATGCAAAAAAAAACTTAAAATTTATAAAGCCGTTTTCCCTTCAAGGAATCAAAATTAGCTAGTAAAATAGAGCTCAAAGCGCTCTATCATATGCATATAGAAATTCAAGTTTTTTCTCGATTTGTCCAAAAGTATTGATGAAATTGCAAGATGATTTTAGCAAAAATTAAGTAACAGTCTTTCATTTATAGAGTCGTTTTTTATTCAATGAATGAAAATTAGCTCTATATATAGCTCACAGCTTTTTATCATTTTTTTCTTTAAATTCAAGTTTTTTTCTTTTTTTTTTCAACGTATTGGAATGTTGGATTCTTATTTTAGCAACGCTTCTTTCAGAGTGACTCATTGATCTTGTATTCAAGTGTCAAATGATATTAAAATTTTTTCTGTATTTTGACGACAGTTTTTTCTGTCCCTTTTTTCTAAAATTTTCAAGTCTCCGGACTTTTTTTTAACTTCAACGAATTTGAATGTTCGATTCCTATTCAACGCAACGCGCTCTTTCAGAATGACTCGGACTTCGAATCTTCAATCTCAATGTGTCCAAAGATATTTATAATTTTGCATGTTATTTTGACGAAAATGTTTTCGTGGACCTTCATGCTAAAAATTTCAAGTCTCCGGACTTTTTTTTTACTTCAACGAATTTGAATGTTCCATTCCAATTCAACGCAACGCGCTCTTTCAGAATGACTCGGACTTCGAATCTTCAATCTCAATATGTCCAAAGTTATCGCTGAAAATTTCCATTTGATTTTAATTTAAATATATTGTGTGACCTTCATGCAAAAAACTTAAAATTTATAAAGCCGTTTTTCACTTCAAGGAATCAAAATTAGCTAGTAAAATAGAGCTCAAAGCGCTCTATCATATGCATATAGAAATTCAAGTTTTTTCTCGATTTGTCCAAAAGTATTGATGAAATTGCAAGATGATTTTAGCAAAAATTAAGTAACAGTCACTCATTGATAGAGTAGTCAAGTATAAAATGATGATGAAAATGAAATCTATATATAAAAACAGCTTTTTATGTCACTTTTTTCTAAAATCTTCAAGTCTCCGGACTTTTTTTAACTTCAACGAATTCGAATGTTCGATTCCTATTCAACGCAACGCGCTCTTTCAGAATGACTCGGACTTCGAATCTTCAATCTCAATGTGTCCAAAGATATTTATAATTTTTGCATGTTATTTTGACGAAAATTTTCTCGTGGACCTTCATGCTAAAAATTTCAAGTCTCCGGACTTTTTTTTTACTTCAACGAATTTGAATGTTCCATTCCAATTCAACGCAACGCGCTCTTTCAGAATGACTCGGGCTTCGAATCTTTAATCTCAATATGTCCAAAGTTTCGCTGAAAATTGCCATTTGATTTTAATTTAAATATATTTTGTGACCTTCATGCAAAAAACTTAAAATTTATAAAGCCGTTTTTCCTTTCAAGGAATCAAAATTAGCTAGTAAAATAGAGCTCAAAGCGCTCTATCATATGGATATAGAAATTCAAGTTTTTTCTCGATTTGTCCAAAAGTATTGATGAAAGTTGCAAGATGATTTTAGCAAAAATTAAGTAACAGTCACTCATTGATAGAGTAGTCAAGTATAAAATGATGATGAAAATGAAATCTATATATAAGAAACAGCTTTTTATGTCACTTTTTTCTAAAATCTTCAAGTCTCCGGACTTTTTTTAACTTCAACGAATTCGAATGTTCGATTCCTATTCAACGCAACGCGCTCTTTCAGAATGACTTGTACTTCGAATCTTCAATCTCAATGTGTCCATAGATATTGATAATTTTTGCATGTTATTTTGACGAAAATGTTCTCGTGGACCTTCATGCTAAAAATTTCAAGTCTCTGGACTTTTTTTTTACTTCAACGAATTTGAATGTTCGATTCCTATTCAACGCAACGCGCTCTTCAGAATGACTCGGACTTCGAATCTTCAATCTCAATGTGTCCATAGATATTGATAATTTTTGCATGTTATTTTGAAGAAAATGTTCTCGTGGACCTTCATGCTAAAAATTTCAAGTCTCCGGACTTTTTTTTTACTTCAACGAATTTGAATGTTCCATTCCAATTCAACGAAACGCGCTCTTTCAGAATGACTCGGACTTCGAATCTTCAATCTCAATATGTCCAAAGTTATCGCTGAAAATTTCCATTTGATTTTAATTTAAATATATTGTGTGACCTTCATGCAAAAAACTTAAAATTTATAAAGCCGTTTTTCACTTCAAGGAATCAAAATTAGCTAGTAAAATAGAGCTCAAAGCGCTCTATCATATGGATATAGAAATTCAAGTTTTTTCTCGATTTGTCCAAAAGTATGATGAAATTGCAAGATGATTTTAGCAAGAATTAAGTAACAGTCACTCATTGATAGAGTAGTCAAGTATAAAATGATGATGAAAATGAAATCTATATATAAGAAACAGCTTTTTATGTCACTTTTTTTTAAAATCTTCAAGTCTCCGGACTTTTTTTTCACTTCAACGAATTCGAATGTTCGATTCCTATTCAACGCAACGCGCTCTTTCAGAATGACTCGGACTTCGAATCTTCAATCTCAATGTGTCAAAAGATATTAATAATTTTTGCATGTTATTTTGACGAAAATTTTCTCGTGGACCTTCATGCTAAAAATTTCAAGTCTCCGGACTTTTTTTTTACTTCAACGAATTTGAATGTTCCATTCCAATTCAACGCAATTCGCTCTTTCAGAATGACTCGGACTTCGAATCTTCAATCTCAATATGTCCAAAGTTATCGCTGAAAATTGCCATTTGATTTTAATTTAAATATATTGTGTTGCCTTCATGCAAAAAACTTAAATTTATAAAGCCGTTTTTCACTTCAAGGAATCAAAATTAGCTAGTAAAATAGAGCTCAAAGCGCTCTATCATATGGATATAGAAATTCAAGTTTTTTCTCGATTTGTCCAAAAGTATTGATGTTAGTTGCAAGATGATTTTAGCAAAAATTAAGTAACAGTCACTCATTGATAGAGTAGTCAAGTATAAAATGATGATGAAAATGAAATCTATATATAAAAACAGCTTTTTATGTCACTTTTTTCTAAAATCTTCAAGTCTCCGGACTTTTTTTTAACTTCAACGAATTCGAATGTTCGATTCCTATTCAACGCAACGCGCTCTTTCAGAATGACTCGGACTTCGAATCTTCAATCTCAATGTGTCCAAAGATATTGATAATTTTTGCATGTTATTTTGACGAAAATTTTTTCGTGGACCTTCATGCTAAAAATTTCAAGTCTCCGGACTTTTTTTTTACTTCAACGAATTTGAATGTTCTATCCAATTCAACGCAACTCGCTCTTTCAGAATGACTCGGACTTCGAATCTTCAATCTCAATATGTCCAAGTTATCGCTGAAAATTTCCATTTGATTTTAATTTAGATATATTGTGTTACCTTCATGCAAAAAACTTAAAATTTATAAAGCCGTTTTTCACTTCAAGGAATTAAAATTAGCTAGTAAAATAGAGCTCAAAGCGCTCTATCATATGGATATAGAAATTCAAGTTTTTTCTCGATTTGTCTAAAAGTATTGATGAAAGTTGCAAGATGATTTTAGCAAGAATTAAGTAACAGTCACTCATTGATAGAGTAGTCAAGTATAAAATGATGATGAAAATGAAATCTATATATAAAAAACAGCTTTTTATGTCACTTTTTTTTTAAATCTTCAAGTCTCCGGACTTTTTTTTAATCAACGAATTCGAATGTTCGATTCCTATTCAACGCAACGCGCTCTTTCAGAATGACTCGGACTTCGAATCTTCAATCTCAATGTGTCCAAAGATATTTATAATTTTTGCATGTTATTTTGACGAAAATTTTCTCGTGGACCTTCATGCTAAAAATTTCAAGTCTCCGGACTTTTTTTTTACTTCAACGAATTTGAATGTTCCATTCCAATTCAACGCAACGCGCTCTTTCAGAATGACTCGGACTTCGAATCTTCAATCTCAATATGTCCAAAGTTATCGCTGAAAATTTCCATTTGATTTTAATTTAAATATATTGTGTGACCTTATGAAAAACTTAAAATTTATAAAGCCGTTTTTCACTTCAAGGAATCAAAATTAGCTAGTAAAATAGAGCTTAAAGCGCTCTATCATATGGATATAGAAATTCAAGTTTTTTCTCGATTTGTCCAAAAGTATTGATGTTAGTTGCAAGATGATTTTAGCAAAAATTAAGTAACAGTCACTCATTGATAGAGTAGTCAAGTATAAAATGATGATGAAAATGAAATCTATATATAAAAAACAGCTTTTTATGTCACTTTTTTCTAAAATCTTCAAGTCTCCGGACTTTTTTTTAACTTCAACGAATTCGAATGTTCGATTCCTATTCAACGCAACGCGCTCTTTCAGAATGACTCGGACTTCGAATCTTCAATCTCAATGTGTCCATAGATATTTATAATTTTTGCATGTTATTTTGACGAAAATGTTCTCGTGGACCTTCATGCTAAAAATTTCAAGTCTCCGGACTTTTTTTTTACTTCAACGAATTTGAATGTTCCATTCCAATTCAACGCAACGCGCTCTTTCAGAATGACTCGGACTTCGAATCTTCAATCTCAATATGTCCAAAGTTATCGCTGAAAATTGCCATTTGATTTTAATTTAAATATATTGTGTGACCTTCATGCAAAAAACTTAAAATTTATAAAGCCGTTTTTCACTTCAAGGAATCAAAATTAGCTAGTAAAATAGAGCTCAAAGCGCTCTATCATATGGATATAGAAATTCAAGTTTTTTCTCGATTTGTCCAAAAGTATTGATGAAAGTTGCAAGATGATTTTAGCAAAAATTAAGTAACAGTCACTCATTGATAGAGAAGTCAAGTATAAAAATGATGATGAAAATGAAATCTATATATAAAAAACAGCTTTTTATGTCACTTTTTTCTAAAATCTTCAAGTCTCCGGACTTTTTTTTAACTTCAACGAATTCAAATGTTCGATTCCTATTCAACGCAACGCGCTCTTTCAGAATGACTCGGACTTCGAATCTTCAATCTCAATGTGTCCAAAGATATTAATAATTTTTGCATGTTATTTTGACGAAAATGTTCTCGTGGACCTTCATGCTAAAAATTTCAAGTCTCCGGACTTTTTTTTTACTTCAACGAATTTGAATGTTCCATTCCAATTCAACGCAACGCGCTCTTTCAGAATGACTCGGACTTCGAATCTTCAATCTCAATATGTCCAAAGTTATCGCTGAAAATTTCCATTTGATTTTAATTTAAATATATTGTGTGACCTTCATGCAAAAAACTTAAAATTTATAAAGCCGTTTTTCACTTCAAGGAATCAAAATTAGCTAGTAAAATAGAGCTCAAAGCGCTCTATCATATGGATATAGAAATTCAAGTTTTTTCTCGATTTGTCCAAAAGTATTGATGAAATTGCAAGATGATTTTAGCAAAAATTAAGTAACAGTCACTCATTGATAGAGTAGTCAAGTATAAAATGATGATGAAAATGAAATCTATATATAAAAAAACAGCTTTTTATGTCACTTTTTTCTAAAATCTTCAAGTCTCCGGACTTTTTTTAACTTCAACGAATTCGAATGTTCGATTCCTATTCAACGCAACGCGCTCTTTCAGAATGACTCGGACTTCGAATCTTCAATCTCAATGTGTCCAAAGATATTAATAATTTTTGCATGTTATTTTGACGAAAATGTTCTCGTGGACCTTCATGCTAAAAATTTCAAGTCTCCGGACTTTTTTTTTACTTCAACGAATTTGAATATTCCATTCCAATTCAACGCAACGCGCTCTTTCAGAATGACTCGGACTTCGAATCTTCAATCTCAATATGACCAAAGTTATCGCTGAAAATTGCCATTTGATTTTAATTTAAATATATTGTGTGACCTTCATGCAAAAAACTTAAATTTATAAAGCCGTTTTTCACTTCAAGGAATCAAAATTAGCTAGTAAAATAGAGCTCAAAGCGCTCTATCATATGGATATAGAAATTCAAGTTTTTTCTCGATTTGTCCAAAAGTATTGATGAAATTGCAAGATGATTTTAGCAAAAATTAAGTAACAGTCACTCATTGATAGAGTAGTCAAGTATAAAATGATGATGAAAATGAAATCTATATATAAGAAACAGCTTTTTATGTCACTTTTTTCTAAAATCTTCAAGTCTCCGGACTTTTTTTTAACTTCAACGAATTCGAATGTTCGATTCCTATTCAACGCAACGCGCTCTTTCAGAATGACTCGGACTTCGAATCTTCAATCTCAATGTGTCAAAAGATATTAATAATTTTTGCATGTTATTTTGACGAAAATGTTCTCGTGGACCTTCATGCTAAAAATTTCAAGTCTCCGGACTTTTTTTTTACTTCAACGAATTTGAATATTCCATTCCAATTCAACGCAACGCGCTCTTTCAGAATGACTCGGACTTCGAATCTTCAATCTCAATATGACCAAAGTTATCGCTGAAAATTGCCATTTGATTTTAATTTAAATATATTGTGTGACCTTCATGCAAAAAACTTAAAATTTATAAAGCCGTTTTTCACTTCAAGGAATCAAAATTAGCTAGTAAAATAGAGCTCAAAGCGCTCTATCATATGGATATAGAAATTCAAGTTTTTTCTCGATTTGTCCAAAAGTATTGATGAAATTGCAAGATGATTTTAGCAAAAATTAAGTAACAGTCACTCATTGATAGAGTAGTCAAGTATAAAATGATGATGAAAATGAAATCTATATATAAGAAACAGCTTTTTATGTCACTTTTTTCTAAAATCTTCAAGTCTCCGGACTTTTTTTTAACTTCAACGAATTCGAATGTTCGATTCCTATTCAACGCAACGCGCTCTTTCAGAATGACTCGGACTTCGAATCTTCAATCTCAATGTGTCCAAAGATAATTGATAATTTTTGCATGTTATTTTGACGAAAATGTTCTCGTGGACCTTCATGCTAAAAATTTCAAGTCTCCGGACTTTTTTTTTACTTCAACGAATTTGAATGTTCCATTCCAATTCAACGCAACGCGCTCTTTCAGAATGACTCGGACTTCGAATCTTCAATCTCAATATGTCCAAAGTTATCGCTGAAAATTGCCATTTGATTTTAATTTAAATATATTGTGTGACCTTCATGCAAAAAACTTAAAATTTATAAAGCCGTTTTTCACTTCAAGGAATCAAAATTAGCTAGTAAAATAGAGCTCAAAGCGCTCTATCATATGCATATAAAAATTCAAGTTTTTTCTCGATTTGTCCAAAAGTATTGATGAAAGTTGCAAGATGATTTTAGCAAAAATTAAGTAACAGTCACTCATTGATAGAGAAGTCAAGTATAAAATGCATGATGAAAATGAAATCTATATATAAAAAACAGCTTTTTATGTCACTTTTTTCTTTAAATCTTCAAGTCTCCGGACTTTTTTTAACTTCAACGAATTCGAATGTTCGATTCCTATTCAACGCAACGCGCTCTTTCAGAATGACTCGGACTTCGAATCTTCAATCTCAATGTGTCCAAAGATATTGATAATTTTTGCATGTTATTTTGAAGAAAATGTTCTCGTGGACCTTCATGCTAAAAATTTCAAGTCTCCGGACTTTTTTTTTACTTCAACGAATTTGAATGTTCCATTCCAATTCAACGAAACGCGCTCTTTCAGAATGACTCGGACTTCGAATCTTCAATCTCAATATGTCCAAAGTTATCGCTGAAAATTGCCATTTGATTTTAATTTAAATATATTGTGTGACCTTCATGCAAAAAACTTAAAATTTATAAAGCCGTTTTTCACTTCAAGGAATCAAAATTAGCTAGTAAAATAGAGCTCAAAGCGCTCTATCATATGGATATAGAAATTCAAGTTTTTTCTCGATTTGTCCAAAAGTATTGATGAAAGTTGCAAGATGATTTTAGCAAAAATTAAGTAACAGTCACTCATTGATAGAGTAGTCAAGTATAAAATGATGATGAAAATGAAATCTATATATAAGAAACAGCTTTTTATGTCACTTTTTTCTAAAATCTTCAAGTCTCCGGACTTTTTTTTAACTTCAACGAATTCGAATGTTCGATTCCTATTCAACGCAACGCGCTCTTTCAGAATGACTCGGACTTCGAATCTTCAATCTCAATGTGTCCAAAGATATTTATAATTTTTGCATGTTATTTTGACGAAAATTTTCTCGTGGACCTTCATGCTAAAAATTTCAAGTCTCCGGACTTTTTTTTTACTTCAACGAATTTGAATGTTCCATTCCAATTCAACGCAACGCGCTCTTTCAGAATGACTCGGACTTCGAATCTTCAATCTCAATATGTCCAAAGTTATCGCTGAAAATTTCCATTTGATTTTAATTTAAATATATTGTGTGACCTTCATGCAAAAAACTTAAAATTTATAAAGCCGTTTTTCACTTCAAGGAATCAAAATTAGCTAGTAAAATAGAGCTCAAAGCGCTCTATCATATGGATATAAAAATTCAAGTTTTTTCTCGATTTGTCCAAAAGTATTGATGTTAGTTGCAAGATGATTTTAGCAAAAATTAAGTAACAGTCACTCATTGATAGAGTAGTCAAGTATAAAATGATGATGAAAATGAAATCTATATATAAAAAACAGCTTTTTATGTCACTTTTTTCTAAAATCTTCAAGTCTCCGGACTTTTTTTAACTTCAACGAATTCGAATGTTCGATTCCTATTTAACGCAACGCGCTCTTTCAGAATGACTCGGACTTCGAATCTTCAATCTCAATGTGTCCATAGATATTGATAATTTTTGCATGTTATTTTGACGAAAATTTTCTCGTGGACCTTCATGCTAAAAATTTCAAGTCTCCGGACTTTTTTTTTACTTCAACGAATTTGAATGTTCCATTCCAATTCAACGCAACGCGCTCTTTCAGAATGACTCGGGCTTCGAATCTTTAATCTCAATATGTCCAAAGTTATCGCTGAAAATTGCCATTTGATTTTAATTTAAATATATTGTGTGACCTTCATGCAAAAAACTTAAAATTTATAAAGCCGTTTTTCACTTCAAGGAATCAAAATTAGCTAGTAAAATAGAGCTCAAAGCGCTCTATCATATGGATATAAAAATTCAAGTTTTTTCTCGATTTGTCCAAAAGTATTGATGTTAGTTGCAAGATGATTTTAGCAAAAATTAAGTAACAGTCACTCATTGATAGAGTAGTCAAGTATAAAATGATGATGAAAATGAAATCTATATATAAAAAACAGCTTTTTATGTCACTTTTTTCTAAAATCTTCAAGTCTCCGGACTTTTTTTAACTTCAACGAATTCGAATTTTCGATTCCTATTTAATGCAACGCGCTCTTTCAGAATGACTCGGACTTCGAATCTTCAATCTCAATGTGTCCATAGATATTGATAATTTTTGCATGTTATTTTGACGAAAATGTTCTCGTGGACCTTCATGCTAAAAATTTCAAGTCTCCGGACTTTTTTTTTACTTCAACGAATTTGAATGTTCCATTCCAATTCAACGCAACGCGCTCTTTCAGAATGACTCGGACTTCGAATCTTCAATCTCAATATGTCCAAAGTTATCGCTGAAAATTGCCATTTGATTTTAATTTAGATATATTGTGTTACCTTCATGCAAAAAACTTAAAATTTATAAAGCCGTTTTTCACTTCAAGGAATCAAAATTAGCTAGTAAAATAGAGCTCAAAGCGCTCTATCATATGGATATAGAAATTCAAGTTTTTTCTCGATTTGTCCAAAAGTATTGATGAAATTGCAAGATGATTTTAGCAAAAATTAAGTAACAGTCACTCATTGATAGAGTAGTCAAGTATAAAATGATGATGAAAATGAAATCTATATATAAGAAACAGCTTTTTATGTCACTTTTTTCTTAAATCTTCAAGTCTCCGGACTTTTTTTAACTTCAACGAATTCGAATGTTCGATTCCTATTCAACGCAACGCGCTCTTTCAGAATGACTTGTACTTCGAATCTTCAATCTCAATGTGTCCAAAGATATTGATAATTTTTGCATGTTATTTTGACGAAAATGTTCTCGTGGACCTTCATGCTAAAAATTTCAAGTCTCCGGACTTTTTTTTTACTTCAACGAATTTGAATATTCCATTCCAATTCAACGCAACGCGCTCTTTCAGAATGACTCGGACTTCGAATCTTCAATCTCAATATGACCAAAGTTATCGCTGAAAATTGCCATTTGATTTTAATTTAAATATATTGTGTGACCTTCATGCAAAAAACTTAAAATTATAAAGCCGTTTTTCACTTCAAGGAATCGAAATTAGCTAGTAAAATAGAGCTCAAAGCGCTCTATCATATGGATATAGAAATTCAAGTTTTTTCTCGATTTGTCCAAAAGTATTGATGAAATTGCAAGATGATTTTAGCAAAAATTAAGTAACAGTCACTCATTGATAGAGTAGTCAAGTATAAAATGATGATGAAAATGAAATCTATATATAAGAAACAGCTTTTTATGTCACTTTTTTCTAAAATCTTCAAGTCTCCGGACTTTTTTTTAACTTCAACGAATTCGAATGTTCGATTCCTATTCAACGCAACGCGCTCTTTCAGAATGACTCGGACTTCGAATCTTCAATCTCAATGTGTCCATAGATATTGATAATTTTTGCATGTTATTTTGACGAAAATTTTCTCGTGGACCTTCATGCTAAAAATTTCAAGTCTCCGGACTTTTTTTTTACTTCAACGAATTTGAATGTTCCATTCCAATTCAACGCAACGCGCTCTTTCAGAATGACTCGGACTTCGAATCTTCAATCTCAATATGTCCAAAGTTATCGCTGAAAATTTCCATTTGATTTTAATTTAAATATATTGTGTGGCCTTCATGCAAAAAACTTAAAATTTATAAAGCCGTTTTTCACTTCAAGGAATCAAAATTAGCTAGTAAAATAGAGCTTAAAGCGCTCTATCATATGGATATAGAAATTCAAGTTTTTTCTCGATTTGTCCAAAAGTATTGATGTTAGTTGCAAGATGATTTTAGCAAAAATTAAGTAACAGTCACTCATTGATAGAGTAGTCAAGTATAAAATGATGATGAAAATGAAATCTATATATAAAAAACAGCTTTTTATGTCACTTTTTTCTAAAATCTTCAAGTCTCCGGACTTTTTTAACTTCAACGAATTCGAATTTTCGATTCCTATTCAACGCAACGCGCTCTTTCAGAATGACTCGGACTTCGAATCTTCAATCTCAATGTGTCCAAAGATATTTATAATTTTTGCATGTTATTTTGACGAAAAAGTTCTCGTGGACCTTCATGCTAAAAATTTCAAGTCTCCGGACTTTTTTTTTTACTTCAACGAATTTGAATGTTCCATTCCAATTCAACGCAACGCGCTCTTTCAGAATGACTCGGACTTCGAATCTTCAATCTCAATATGTCCAAAGTTATCGCTGAAAATTGCCATTTGATTTTAATTTAAATATATTAGGTGACCTACATGCAAAAAACTTAAAATTTATAAAGCCGTTTTTCACTTCAAGGAATCAAAATTAGCTAGTAAAATAGAGCTCAAAGCGCTCTATCATATGGATATAGAAATTCAAGTTTTTTCTCGATTTGTCCAAAAGTATTGATGAAATTGCAAGATGATTTTAGCAAAAATTAAGTAACAGTCACTCATTGATAGAGTAGTCAAGTATAAAATGATGATGAAAATGAAATCTATATATAAGAAACAGCTTTTTATGTCACTTTTTTCTAAAATCTTCAAGTCTCCGGACTTTTTTTTACCTTCAACGAATTTGAATGTTCGATTCCTATTCAACGCAACGCGCTCTTTCAGAATGACTTGTACTTCGAATCTTCAATCTCAATGTGTCCAAAGATATTTATAATTTTTGCATGTTATTTTGACGAAAATGTTCTCGTGGACCTTCATGCTAAAAATTTCAAGTCTCTGGACTTTTTTTTTACTTCAACGAATTTGAATGTTCCATTCCAATTCAACGCAACGCGCTCTTTCAGAATGACTCGGACTTCGAATCTTCAATCTCAATGTGTCCAAAGATATTTATAATTTTTGCATGTTATTTTGACGAAAATTTTCTCGTGGACCTTCATGCTAAAAATTTCAAGTCTCCGGACTTTTTTTTTACTTCAACGAATTTGAATGTTCCATTCCAATTCAACGCAACGCGCTCTTTCAGAATGACTCGGACTTCGAATCTTCAATCTCAATATGTCCAAAGTTATCGCTGAAAATTTCCATTTGATTTTAATTTAAATATATTGTGTTGCCTTCATGCAAAAAACTTAAAATTTATAAAGCCGTTTTTCACTTCAAGGAATCAAAATTAGCTAGTATAATAGAGCTTAAAGCGCTCTATCATATGGATATAGAAATTCAAGTTTTTTCTCGATTTGTCCAAAAGTATTGATGAAAGTTGCAAGATGATTTTAGCAAAAATTAAGTAACAGTCACTCATTGATAGAGTAGTCAACTTATAAAATGATGATGAAAATGAAATCTATATATAAAAAACAGCTTTTTATGTCACTTTTTTCTAAAATTTCAAGTCTCCGGACTTTTTTTTTACTTCAACGAATTTGAATGTTCCATTCCAATTCAACGCAACGCGCTCTTTCAGAATGACTAGGACTTCGAATCTTCAATCTCAATATGTCCAAAGATATTGATAATTTTTGCATGTTATTTTGACGAAAATGTTCTCGTGGACCTTCATGCTATAAATTTCAAGTCTCCGGACTTTTTTTTTACTTCAACGAATATGAATGTTCCATTCCAATTCAACGCAACGCGCTCTTTCAGAATGATTCGGACTTCGAATCTTCAATCTCAATATGTCCAAAGTTATCGCTGAAAATTGCCATTTGATTTTAATTTAAATATATTGTGTGACCTTCATGCAAAAAACTTAAAATTTATAAAGCCGTTTTTCACTTCAAGGAATCAAAATTAGCTAGTAAAATAGAGCTCAAAGCGCTCTATCATATGCATATAAAAATTCAAGTTTTTTCTCGATTTGTCCAAAAGTATTGATGAAAGTTGCAAGATGATTTTAGCAAAAATTAAGTAACAGTCACTCATTGATAGAGTAGTCAAGTATAAAATGATGATGAAAATGAAATCTATATATAAAAAACAGCTTTTTATGTCAATTTTTTTTTAAAATCTTCAAGTCTCCGGACTTTTTTTTCACTTCAACGAATTCGAATGTTCGATTCCTATTCAACGCAACGCGCTCTTTCAGAATGACTCGGACTTCGAATCTTCAATCTCAATGTGTCAAAAGATATTAATAATTTTTGCATGTTATTTTGACGAAAATTTTCTCGTGGACCTTCATGCTAAAAATTTCAAGTCTCCGGACTTTTTTTTTACTTCAACGAATTTGAATGTTCCATTCCAATTCAACGCAACGCGCTCTTTCAGAATGACTAGGACTTCGAATCTTCAATCTCAATATGTCCAAAGATATTGATAATTTTTGCATGTTATTTTGACGAAAATGTTCTCGTGGACCTTCATGCTATAAATTTCAAGTCTCCGGACTTTTTTTTTACTTCAACGAATATGAATGTTCCATTCCAATTCAACGCAACGCGCTCTTTCAGAATGATTCGGACTTCGAATCTTCAATCTCAATATGTCCAAAGTTATCGCTGAAAATTGCCATTTGATTTTAATTTAAATATATTGTGTGACCTTCATGCAAAAAACTTAAAATTTATAAAGCCGTTTTTCCTTTCAAGGAATCAAAATTAGCTAGTAAAATAGAGCTCAAAGCGCTCTATCATATGGATATAGAAATTCAAGTTTTTTTCTCGATTTGTCCAAAAGTATTGATGAAAGTTGCAAGATGATTTTAGCAAAAATTAAGTAACAGTCACTCATTGATAGAGTAGTAAAGTATAAAATGATGATGAAAATGAAATCTATATATAAAAAACAGCTTTTTATGTCACTTTTTTCTAAAATCTTCAAGTCTCCGGACTTTCTTTTAACTTCAACGAATTCGAATGTTCGATTCCTATTCAACGCAACGCGCTCTTTCAGAATGACACGGACTTCGAATCTTCAATCTCAATGTGTCCAAAGATATTGATAATTTTTGAATGTTATTTTGACGAAAATGTTTTCGTGGACCTTCATGCTAAAAATTTCAAGTCTCAGGACTTTTTTTTTACTTCAACGAATTTGAATGTTCCATTCCAATTCAACGCAACGCGCTCTTTCAGAATGACTCGGACTTCGAATCTTCAATCTCAATATGTCCAAAAAGTTATCGCTGAAAATTGCCATTTGATTTTAATTTAAATATATTGTGTGACCTTCATGCAAAAAACTTAAAATTTATAAAGCCGTTTTTCACTTCAAGGAATCAAAATTAGCTAGTATAATAGAGCTCAAAGCGCTCTATCATATGGATATAGAAATTCAAGTTTTTTCTCGATTTGTCCAAAAGTATTGATGAAAGTTGCAAGATGATTTTAGCAAAAATTAAGAAACAGTCACTCATTGATAGAGTAGTCAACTATAAAATGATGATGAAAATGAAATCTATATATAAAAAACAGCTTTTTATGTCACTTTTTTCTAAAATCTTCAAGTCTCTGTACTTTTTTTATAACTTCAACGAATTTGAATGTTCGATTCCAATTCAACGCAACGCGCTCTTTCAGAATGACTCGGACTTCGAATCTTCAATCTCAATGTGTCCAAAGATATTTATAATTTTTGCATGTTATTTTGACGAAAAAGTTCTCGTGGACCTTCATGCTAAAAATTTCAAGTCTCCGGACTTTTTTTTTTACTTCAACGAATTTGAATGTTCCATTCCAATTCAACGCAACGCGCTCTTTCAGAATGACTCGGACTTCGAATCTTCAATCTCAATGTGTCAAAAGATATTAATAATTTTTGCATGTTATTTTGACGAAAATTTTCTCGTGGACCTTCATGCTAAAAATTTCAAGTCTCCGGACTTTTTTTTAACTTCAACGAATTTGAATGTTCCATTCCAATTCAACGCAACGCGCTCTTTCAGAATGACTCGGACTTCGAATCTTCAATCTCAATATGTCCAAAGTTATCGCTGAAAATTGCCATTTGATTTTAATTTAAATATATTAGGTGACCTACATGCAAAAAACTTAAAAATTTATAAAGCCGTTTTTCACTTCAAGGAATCAAAATTAGCTAGTAAAATAGAGCTCAAAGCGCTCTATCATATGCATATAGAAATTCAAGTTTTTTCTCGATTTGTCCAAAAGTATTGATGAAATTGCAAGATGATTTTAGCAAAAATTAAGTAACAGTCACTCATTGATAGAGTAGTCAAGTATAAAATGCATGATGAAAATGAAATCTATATATAAAAAACAGCTTTATATGTCACTTTTTTCTAAAATCTTCAAGTCTCCGGACTTTTTTTTAACTTCAACGAATTCGAATGTTCGATTCCTATTCAACGCAACGCGCTCTTTCAGAATGACTCGGACTTCGAATCTTCAATCTCAATGTGTCAAAAGATATTAATAATTTTTGCATGTTATTTTGACGAAAATTTTCTCGTGGACCTTCATGCTAAAAATTTCAAGTCTCCGGACTTTTTTTTAACTTCAACGAATTTGAATGTTCCATTCCAATTCAACGCAACGCGCTCTTTCAGAATGACTCGGGATTCGAATCTTTAATCTCAATATGTCCAAAGTTATCGCTGAAAATTGCCATTTGATTTTAATTTAAATATATTGTGTGACCTTCATGCAAAAAACTTAAAATTTATAAAGCCGTTTTCCCTTCAAGGAATCAAAATTAGCTAGTAAAATAGAGCTCAAAGCGCTCTATCATATGGATATAGAAATTCAAGTTTTTTCTCGATTTGTCCAAAAGTATTGATGAAATTGCAAGATGATTTTAGCAAAAATTAAGTAACAGTCACTCATTGATAGAGTAGTCAAGTATAAAATGATGATGAAAATGAAATCTATATATAAGAAACAGCTTTTTATGTCACTTTTTTCTAAAATCTTCAAGTCTCCGGACTTTTTTTTAACTTCAACGAATTCGAATGTTCGATTCCTATTCAACGCAACGCGCTCTTTCAGAATGACTCGGACTTCGAATCTTCAATCTCAATGTGTCAAAAGATATTAATAATTTTTGCATGTTATTTTGACGAAAATTTTCTCGTGGACCTTCATGCTAAAAATTTCAAGTCTCCGGACTTTTTTTTAACTTCAACGAATTTGAATGTTCCATTCCAATTCAACGCAACGCGCTCTTTCAGAATGACTCGGGATTCGAATCTTTAATCTCAATATGTCCAAAGTTATCGCTGAAAATTGCCATTTGATTTTAATTTAAATATATTGTGTGACCTTCATGCAAAAAACTTAAAATTTATAAAGCCGTTTTTCACTTCAAGGAATCAAAATTAGCTAGTAAAATAGAGCTTAAAGCGCTCTATCATATGGATATAGAAATTCAAGTTTTTTCTCGATTTGTCCAAAAGTATTGATGAAAGTTGCAAGATGATTTTAGCAAAAATTAAGTAACAGTCACTCATTGATAGAGTAGTCAACTTATAAAATGATGATGAAAATGAAATCTATATATAAAAAACAGCTTTTTATGTCACTTTTTTCTAAAATCTTCAAGTCTCCGGACTTTTTTAACTTCAACGAATTCGAATGTTCGATTCCTATTCAACGCAACGCGCTCTTTCAGAATGACTCGGACTTCGAATCTTCAATCTCAATGTGTCAAAAGATATTAATAATTTTTGCATGTTTATTTTGACGAAAATGTTCTCGTGGACCTTCATGCTAAAAATTTCAAGTCTCCGGACTTTTTTTTTACTTCAACGAATTTGAATATTCCATTCCAATTCAACGCAACGCGCTCTTTCAGAATGACTCGGACTTCGAATCTTCAATCTCAATATGACCAAAGTTATCGCTGAAAATTGCCATTTGATTTTAATTTAAATATATTGTGTGACCTTCATGCAAAAAACTTAAAATTTATAAAGCCGTTTTTCACTTCAAGGAATTAAAATTAGCTAGTAAAATAGAGCTCAAAGCGCTCTATCATATGGATATAGAAATTCAAGTTTTTTCTCGATTTGTCCAAAAGTATTGATGAAATTGCAAGATGATTTTAGCAAAAATTAAGTAACAGTCACTCATTGATAGAGTAGTCAAGTATAAAATGATGATGAAAATGAAATCTATATATAAGAAACAGCTTTTTATGTCACTTTTTTCTAAAATCTTCAAGTCTCCGGACTTTTTTTTAACTTCAACGAATTCGAATGTTCGATTCCTATTCAACGCAACGCGCTCTTTCAGAATGACTTGTACTTCGAATCTTCAATCTCAATGTGTCCAAAGATATTGATAATTTTTGCATGTTATTTTGACAAAAATGCTCTCGTGGACCTTCATGCTAAAAATTTCAAGTCTCTGGACTTTTTTTTTACTTCAACGAATTTGAATGTTCCATTCCAATTCAACGCAACGCGCTCTTTCAGAATGACTCGGACTTCGAATCTTCAATCTCAATATGTCCAAAGTTATCGCTGAAAATTGCCATTTGATTTTAATTTAAATATATTGTGTGACCTTCATGCAAAAAACTTAAAATTTATAAAGCCGTTTTTCACTTCAAGGAATCGAAATTAGCTAGTAAAATAGAGCTCAAAGCGCTCTATCATATGCATATAGAAATTCAAGTTTTTTCTCGATTTGTCCAAAAGTATTGATGAAAGTTGCAAGATGATTTTAGCAAAAATTAAGTAACAGTCACTCATTGATAGAGTAGTCAAGTTATAAAATGATGATGAAAATGAAATCTATATATAAAAAACAGCTTTTTATGTCACTTTTTTCTAAAATCTTCAAGTCTCCGGACTTTTTTTTACCTTCAACGAATTTGAATGTTCCATTCCAATTCAACGCAACGCGCTCTTTCAGAATGACTCG
>ARYC01009218.1:0-12941 GCA_000711775.1 Oxytricha trifallax | reverse complement strand
CCGCGACCAGGGTCCTCTGGAACTCGCGCTGAAGCCAGTGCCTGTCCATCTGCGAGATTAGGAGGGCCAGGTGCGCGATGTACTCGCGCAGTTGCTTCCTATAGGGGTTACGATAAGTGAGCCTTGCTTAGTAGGCTGTCGGATCCTCCTCTAAGCTAGAAGGAATCCCTCTGCACAGCAGTGTATTCGCCTAGGCGGATTCTCATCTAGTATTAAAGTATTTCAATTACTAAATGAATCTTACTTGTTGTCTGTAGGAGGAATCCTGAGTGCCTTCAATATCTGCTAATGTGATAGGATCAGATGTAGCTAGAGTGTTGTGGCCAGTGTTAGCCTAGTTGTTCATGATGAATGCAGCAAGGATATTGTCTTCAACCTTCAATTGCTGTTAATGAAGTTGTTAGTTGGATAAACGAATGATTCAGTTAAACCATAGCTGAACACAAAAATGATGCTCTCGCCAATAGGTGCTTCAACATCGGCTTGAGGGAAGGCAGTTGTGTCTTCATTGAGGACGGAAGCTAACTTGGAGTAGGCATAGCAACATAAGAAGTCAAAGGAACATCTCCAACAGTTAGGCCTGGTAATCTCAAGTGGTCGAGGGCCAGAGTGTCCGTTAGGCCTCCAAGATTAACGACCCAGTAATGAGTGCCCAGGTAGGGGATCTCCACATCCTCCACCAGGCTTAGCTGAGGGCGTGGTCTCCATCTGATCTCTCATTTCATGAATAGGGCCCACATCAGTGATGTTTTTAGTGGTTGCAGTTGTCATATTCTACTATTAGGTTTCCATAGGGCCCCCACCTCTGACCTAGGGCGTGTCTGCCCTATTTGGTAGTGTCGTTCGCGATCGTAAGGTCTGATCCATGGTTTCATCGTTTCCCCCTTCGCACATGTAGGTGCCTTCTGGAGGAAATGTGAGCTTTCTAACGGCCGCCCGCATCTCAATGCTGTGCTCAACGATCTACCTGTGGTGGTGGTGACATTGTCGCCGAAGATGGTGGCCACCACGTCGTGAATCTCCTTCTTTGATCTTTTACTAACGGTCATGTTGTCCAGGAGGCAGCGCAGCCTGGCCTCGAAGATGGCGGCGTCCAGGGTGTGAGAGGGCGCGAAGTACGTCTGCATGTTGGGAGAAAGCTACTGCATGTCCAGCTCGACTGTCTCGGATGAGAGGAAGGGTATTATGTCATTCGACACTCTGTTATCAGGGCTCAGCATTGGTACGGGTGGGATTGGGTTTTATTATAATAATTAGTAGAGGATATAAGGAATAAAATTTAACTCAGATCAGTCTATTAAATTTGGTAGCTTTTTAATTTCTGAAGGCCCCCCTATATATATATATATTTATTGTACATACTTTAATTTCTTAAAAGCTACCAAATCTCTTATAATAATAATACTAAATTAATTTTGAATTCAAATTTAAATTAGCAACTTCCTTATCTCTATTGATTTCATACTTTTATATAATAATAATAATAAATGTAATTAACAGAAGAGTTTCATGGAAATTTAGAAAATTAAGATTTAAAAATCAAATGCTTATTGCATTTTCTATCACTCATTTAAACATAAATTCTTCTATCTAGTTCAACGTAAATTGCTACATTCAAATAACTCAATCGGTATTATGAAGTATCTAAGCAAAATACAACAAATTAATATTTTTAATTTAAAACAATATAAACATTCTTTTACTATCATATTTAGAATAATTTGTGTAAATTTAAAACTTATCTTTATATTTAATGAGACATTATTCTCTTCTTACATTGATATGCTTTGCAAGTCAATAAAGTCTTATTTATTATTAAACTCATAATTCATATTTTAAATAGCCTTTTATCATAATTATCGTGATTAGAAAAGTGTCTACTCTTGTGCAACGTGTTTAAAATATTCATAATTCAATGTATCGCTTGCTCTTGTAAGTAGTCTAAGTTTATCATTAAAGCAAATATATTTTGTAGTTTATATTAATTAGGTTTTTTTTATTATTTTTAGAGTTCTTTTATTGCTCAAGGTGATATTATTGAATACCGAGTTTAAACCTAAATGTTAGATTAATGAATATATTAGTTTAGTTTTTTTATATTTTATTTCATTTCTTAATAAATATTTATATTCTTTATTTATTTTAGCTGATAATTAATATAAAAAATGGTATTATTTTAATATTTCATTTTTTTAAATTATCAATTTTAGAAATAACTATTTTCACAATTTTGATTATTAATTTAATTAAAAATATATTTTTATGCCTTTGAATACACAATAATTTTTTAATATTTTAAAACTATGAATTAATATATCATTAATTATTTTTATAATTTGTTTTTTTTATAATTATAATTATCAGAATCTCTTGCTTAAACATCTTCCTAAAATTAATAACATTAGAAAATCTAATGAAAGTAAATCATATCATAATTTATGTTTGTTTAGTTTATTATTCATGCTGAAGAAGAAATTCCATGGAAGATTTTTTCTTATAATTATTTTCAAATGATTTTATTATTTATTCATATTTAATGATATTTTAATACTTGATTACAAATTATTCAATAATATAATCGAAGTTTAACAAACACTCACCAAATTTTTTATTATTTTTTAACTTGCTTTTTATATATTTATCACTTTACCACTAATGCATTTACCATTTCCAGAAAGCAAAATATATTAATGTATAATCATATTAAAAACTTTTATAAACTTTATAAATACATGCAGCTGACTCTTTTATGAGAATGTATGATATTTTTGATTAATATATATTTTACCAATATATCAAGCATAAATAAAATTTTTGTTTTGTTCACGAGTATACTATATTTTTAAATAATATCATTTTTCTATTTTTTATAGATATATTATTAGATATAAGGTATATAGATTGATAATAACTTAAGGTAAAACAAATTTAATCAAATAAATATTAAGTATATAATTTAATATGTAAATAAACTTTCAACTTATTTCAAATTAATATATTATATTTTTACTTTTAAATGTCCTTAAATTTTCTCATTGTCCTGCCTAGTCTTTATTTAGTTATTATTCTACTTGATTTTCTAAAATATTTAGTTAAATTTTAAATTGCTTTTTTTTATTTTTCTGAAATTGATTTTTTTTATATTTTAATTTTCAAGTCATAAATTATTATAATCTCAAATGTTGTTTGCTGATATTATTTAAGTTTGGATCCACTCAAGAAGATAATCTATTTGAATAATCATAAAATTACTTAATTAATGATTAGAAGATTAATCAAAAACTGTTCGGTTAGTTTTTAAAGATATAAAAGAACCACCTACTTTTTCAGATATTTAAAGCAATTAATTTGAAGAGCCATTATGATTTGGGGTTATAAATAAATAATCCAACTATTAAAATGATTATTTATTAATGTATTATGTAGAAATTAGCTTCATCAAGATATATTTCAATTTAATCTAATTAATTTGTAATTGGGTTTATTGTAAAAAAAATTACAATAAAATAAAAATTTACTTATTCATTTTTTAATTGTATAATTTATAAAAATTCTATGATTATCACCTCTGTTTGTTTCAATGTTATACTATTTCAATTTTCTTATACGATATACAAAATTGGTTTAAATAAAATTTCAAATTATTTTCAATTTTAGACTATCATTTATTACTGCTTTTGTAATTAACTTCACTGTAAAAATAATAAGCTAACTTTCGACAGCACTGACTAACTTTGATAAAAACTTCATTAGAGATAGAAAATGTATTTTAAATATAATTTGAATTTTATTTTTATGACTCTAATTAATGAAGAGTATTCTAAACAAATTTTTGTTACTACTAAGTATATTAAAATTTATAGATTAAATTATATATAAAATAATATATTGAGTGGAAATAATGCAAAATTAAAATCATTAAATGTCTGCTAGAATATATTATATAATTAATATATAATTACTAAACATAAAAATTAGCTAAAAATTGCTCTATATGGGAATTCATGTCAATAAATTTACAAAATGATGTTGCTACAATACTTATTATCATATTGCTCAATAATATTGGCTTAAAAGACTAGCAAGACAAGGGTTCTTGCAGTGATGTTGATCCAAATATCGAGGATTATTTATGCGTTTGACATTTCCATAATTTACCTCACTTTTTTAATACTAAAATTGTCATCTTGCTTGCCCCAAATTTTATTAGCATAGAATATACCACATAAAATTGCTTATGCTAGTTTTGGCTTCATATCCAATCAACTCTGTTAAAAATGTTTAACATTAAATTGTTAATTATGCAGTTGATGGTTTTGCCAAAATAAAGAAGATGTGTTTACAAATTAATATTGCTATATAAACTTATTATCGAATTTGATTGATAAATTTAATGATATTTAATACACTTATAGTTGAACAAAGAATAAAAATTTTATGTTTAGATAATTTTTGTATTTTTCAAGATATCTTAATAATCTGATATTTAAATTTAATGCATTAAACTAAATTATTATTACCTCTTAAATTATTAAATTAATTAAATTTCTCCAAGGATGCTAAAAGAATTAAAAAATATTAAGCTTCAATAAAAAGAGTAAATTTCCAAATTCAAATAATAAATTTAATATATCTTAAATTTCATATGGAATTAAAATAATTTTTTAAAATATATAAAAAATTTTATTAAAAAATAATTAAAAAATAAAATAATGAAAATGTCTGGACTCACATATGCGAAGAGACAAATAAATAATTGAAAAATACATATATTATTTAGAATATAATTTAAGAAATTAACTTAGCAAATGAAGAGAATTAAAATAAAGAATTAACGGAGAAGGGAAGTACGTAAACCTAAGAATATTTTATAAAAAAAAGTATCCCCTAATTATAACTTTTAATAAATGTATAGGATATTTTAAGGGTCAAATAGATTGATATAATAATCTATAATAAAATATTGTTACTCACTGATCAACAAATCTAAAATAATTATAGCATTTATCACTATATTTTGAATAAAATTTTTAAAATACACTTTTTAATACAAAGAATTTACTAAAGACAATTCTAATATAAATAAAAACCCTAATCCCATAAGAAATCAATTCAATTTTTTAAAAAAAAAACTATAAATAAAATAAATTAATGATTTTGAATTGATAAATTAACATTAAAAAAAAGCGTTAAATTATTTGAGATTGACTTAAAACCAATTCTTTTAATTGAAAAGTGTTATTTTTTATTAATTAAACAAATAAAAATAAAAATTATTTGATGCAAAATAAAATAAAAAGTGGTACAATATTTCAAATTTATTTATGACTTCGAAATCATTACTTTTGAACTTTAAAAAGCACTAATAATAAGTTAAATGATATATGAAGATATATAAAATTGAAAAAAAATTTTAGGTTCAGGAAAAGCCCTTCCTCACCACGAAAAAAAAAGAAGGGATAATGTAAATATAAAAAAAATAAGAATTATTGAGAAATTAAAATCTTCTAAATGTCAGATATCTTAAGGAAAAGAAGTTTTTAGATTATAAAATTCAATTCTCCATACCTTAATTAACCCTAGCTGAGTTAGACCGAGATATTTTATTTTTATTATTTTTGATAATATATTTTTGCTCAAGACCTGAGCCTCCTAAAATATTGGTAAAATTTATCTATAAATAAATTACTTAATATTTAATAGTGTATTTGATAAGGAAAACATACAACTATCTAGGGGTCCTTAGAGCAATTTAATAATAACTTACCTATTTCTCATTAATAATTCACACTCAATTATTTTGCATCATATTCAAAACTCCAAAACCCCTTAGTGAGGTTTATAAGTGCTTTGATTTTTAGGGTATCGTTGGGGTCTTATTGGGGTTTGCAGAGAAAATAGGCCAATTTGCAAAATGAGAAATAGAAATTAGCTAAATTTAGGGTCTGTTTATGATGAGAAATATTTAGATTTATAGCTTAAGCTTAGGTATGGTCCAAGTAATAATATAGACTAAGTCAAACCAGTGCTGAATTATGCAGCTATTGCAAGCTCCTCTATAAGAGTGCCTCAACTATTAGATATCATTGCATGTTAGCTGTTTGGCATTATAACTCAGGCACTTTTAAACATCCAGCAAGAAAATAAATGCTAGCACTATATTGACTACCTCTTCGACTCGAAGACTTTGAAGTATTGGGCACACTTTCATCTTGACTAGCGAGCTGTGGTGTTTTACACAAGTTTCCTGACATGCGTATCTCTCCTTAGACTATAGCCAATATTTATAGAAGAAATGGTATTACTTTCAAGACTTTCAACAGAGTGAAGAGAGTGATTGATTTCACAGTGCCATTTTATAGTAATAATTTAAACTATATATATGATCAAATGCAGAGAGCTACTTCTAATAACATCAAGTTCATACACGCTGATGAAGCTGTATTTATCTTCAACACCATTAAAATAAGTCATGGTACAAGAATTATGTTAACACATAGGTTTATGACTTAAAAAAAAAGGTTGTTACCCATGCAATTTTAGCTTGTATAAGTGAAGATTCAGGCTTAGAGATTTATGTCATTCACCCTCGCTCTATTAAGCGAGAGCAGTATATATATATAGTTCCTACATAAGCTCAGAGAGAACTATAGTAACCAAGAGATAATCCTGTTTGTTGATAACCTTTCAGTTCATAAAACTAAAGAGTCTAAGAAAGCTTATGAAGAGTTAAACATAACTCCTGTATACAACGTTCCTTATAGCCCTTAATTTAATAGAATCAAATTCTATTGGAGTTAAATCAAGACTCACTACAAGAAACTGCTACTGCATCATTTTATGAATGACTTGACTATAGATGCAGTAGACATGATTCAGAGTAGCTGCAAATGAGTGAGCATACATTAGACGACAGTTTGTGCGAGAGAAGGAAGAATGAATGTTTATAAATAAGTTTAAGAATTAAACAAATAAATATATTCACATATTATATTAGCTCATTAAGGGGTTTGCCTGCTCTTATTTTCATTCCTCTTATTGCTTGCTTGAACCCGTATTTCTTCTCTTAGTACCTGCTCCTGAATCTATGTTCATTTCATCTGGCTTTTAAACAACTTTAAAAAGTCTCTTGCTCACTTCATGAATAGTCTATGACTTTCTCTCTAAGTCAACATTCGCATGCTCTTTCATTAGGAATATACCAGTTCCAGGTTTCCCTTCAAAGTTATGTTTCAAAGCTTACTAGAAATATATGAATGCTTCTTAAGCTCCGCTAGCCAGGTCTCGCTTATTAGTATGCCTTGCTTTTTTTAATCATCAGGAGAAATAGAGTAGCGTTTCTTGTGAGCTTCTTCAATGATCTCACTGAGATAACTCTCTCTTAAAGTACCAAGAACACCAAAGAAGAAACTCCTTTTTGGAAGTTTCTTAGAGAGCTGTTTCTTGGTAGGAAAATAAACTACCAACTCTTCATCTTTCATCGCATCGTCGTAGAGATTAGTGACTGAAATCTCTGGGTAGTTTGGTATTTCTATCAACTTAATTTCATTTTTTGAATGCTTTCTTCTCATCACACAGTATAGCTTTTAAGTAAAAAATGTTGGTACCTTCCACCACTATAGTATATGATTAAGTATTTGTCATATGCTTACCATGTTGAGTGAAGATCTTCTTTACTTCTGAATCTTGATATCATTTTATTTTTCAGCCTCGACTCTTTTCATATGATGATTGAGGGATTCTATCTTCGTTTCTCTTCCTATTAATTAATTTCAAATTATAATCTATAGACTTCTGGATACTATTGTATAAATGTTTACTAAAGTAGAATTTTTGAATTGCGAGAAAGTATTAGAAATAAATACATGTATAACAAGATTAGTAAGCATAATAACAAGCAGTATTAGCTGAAATGATTGAGAATATCTCATTTAATAATCTTTTTTTGACTTCTTTATCTTGTCAATTGTACTATCTTTCATTAAGAATTAAACACAACAATTTGTATTAATACTTTGATTATTGCTGCTGCTAATAAGTAACAAGCATTTGATACCGATCCTTCATTTGCTGAATTTATTGATTTTGTATCAGTGAGGTGCTGGAGAGGTTTGCGCAGAGTGATTAAAATGTAATTGCTGGAATCAATTTAATTAGGAATTCTTGATTATTAATTTCTTATTTCTAAATATTAATTTGACTGTTATTAATTATAATTATCAGGACTTGACTAAAATTATTAATTATCTGTTAAATATTAATAATTTATCATTAATAGTAATTCTTTATCAATTTATCATTTTCTAATTAACTTAAGTCATTCTTGATTAAAACTTAAAAAGTTTTAATGTGTCCTGATAATTATAATTAATAACAGTCAAATTAATATTTAGAAATAAGAAATTAATAATCAAGAATTCCTAATTAAATTGATTCCAGCAATTACATTTTAATCACTCTGCGCAAACCTCTCCAGCACCTCACTGATACAAAATCAATAAATTCAGCAAATGAAGGATCGGTATCAAATGCTTGTTACTTATTAGCAGCAGCAATAATCAAAGTATTAATACAAATTGTTGTGTTTAATTCTTAATGAAAGATAGTACAATTGACAAGATAAAGAAGTCAAAAAAAGATTATTAAATGAGATATTCTCAAGCATTTCAGCTAATACTGCTTGTTATTATGCTTACTAATCTTGTTATACATGTATTTATTTCTAATACTTTCTCGCAATTCAAAAATTCTATCTTATTAAATATGGAAATCTTAGAGGAGTTTTCAACCCTGCAAAGATGCGTGGAGAAAGTTTGCAGAAGCTGTAATAAACTTCAGAGATTGATCTCTATTTTTATCAATTTAGTTCCATTAAATTAGTACTAAATTTGTTTAAATTTAATTAGTAATGGTGCTAATTCGGTTTAATTTTAATGGGTCCTAATTTAATAGTACCAAAACTTAATTAGCACCTAGTTTTAAACTAATGAGGTTTTAATTGAAAAGTTCCAAAATGGTTTAAAATCTAATTGGTACCAGTACCAATCTGAATTTTTAAAAGTTGATAAAAAATTATAAAATATTAAGCATGAAATCAGAAAAGTTATATTTATAAACTAAGTATAAATATGAAATCTAACACCTCTAAATCAATCATTAGTGCTGCAGTGCTAACTCCTACACATAGTTGCTATAACATGAAATGTTATTAGAGCTATATAATAGAAATTTAAATTTGAATTCAAACATGGTGGCTAACTTAAATCGTTAAGCAATCTCTCTTGGCAATGGTTAATCATAGCTAAACTTTGGCACCACTAAAAAGAAAGAAGTTACTTATGTTGAGAAGGAGGTAGAGTGAGTTAAGAGCTCTTGGGTTTGAAGCAGAGGTCTTCAAAATAGAAGCATAGAACTTAAAGGAGAGAGCAGAGATAGGACCTTAAACATAAGTTGAATATGTTGAGGACCTAAAAGAACAGAAATCAATTGAAAAATTTAAAAACCTTTTAATTCAGTGATTGTTAAAACTTCTTCTAAACTGAGTAGAGCTTGAAGAGGCATATTAAAGAAAAACATTCTGGCAAACCAAAGATTTATTTCAAGCATGATAAGGCGGATGACAGGTATTAGTGTACGACTTGCATGAAGTCTTACACTCACTCAGCTAATGTTAAAAGAAACATGCAGAAGCATCATTTAATAAGCGAGTTTTAAATATAAGATTAAGAAACTTAAAAACTTATACCTGCCAAAAGAAAGTCTAATACTCTTTGAAATGAGAGTAGTAAGATAAGATCATCAGGCAGAAACGATATGAGTCAATGAATCAACCTGCAGGCAATACATTTTTAGCATGCTTCTAAGAGAGAGCTGTGTATATTCATGCATTAAATGCTGTTTTGATCTTAGCAGTTGTATAGAATATAAACGTGCCTAGCAAGGCAAAACTCATAGTAGTCGATGAGTTTTCATACATGGTATATCCTTTCAGCTATTTCATTAAGAATGAACAGTATCAGAATGAATTTGCAAACGATTATATCGTTCTTAGAGAAGCTTAAAAAAGAGATTGCAAGAACTTGATTACGTTAGACGGTGTTATTAAAGGCTTTGGGTTCATCGCACTAAGACTAAAAAAATATGAAATGACTTTAAGAGACTATCTATATCAAAACAGAAATCCTTACGTGAATGATATACTTTCAGATATAATTAAGGGCGTCTAGGAGTTGCATGAACTTGGATATGTTCATAGAAATTTTAAGCCTGAAAATTTGATGCTCAACCTCTATCCTTTGGATTAATTTCAATAGAGCCTTAAGATAAGAGATTGTAACATTAGCAAAGGTTCTTAATACACCAGGCTACTTCCCAATCAGAGAGAAGAGAACGAATGGTTCAGTTTAGTGAGATTTATGGGCAGTTGCTGCTATTATATTAGAAAGTGACATGGAAAGCATGTCTTACTTTTGTACTAAGCATGAAAAACAATCAATTTGTTTGGCTTAGAAGCATATAAAGTAAGAAGATGTCTGCGAAGAAATAAAAAGTATATAGAGATGATAATCGTGAGAGCTCCTTCCTATCCTAGATAATCCTTAGTTGACATATTTGAGCCACTATAGAGAGTAAGATTCAAGTGATGTAAGAAAGACAAGCAGATTAAATTTGTTTGAATTAAGAACTCTAATACTCATTGAATATTCATTAAATTCTCATAAAACCTGCGTTTTCTCTACTAACCCCAATAAGACCCCACCTACATTTTACAAATCAAAGCACTTATAGATCTCCCTAAGGGGTTTTAAGTTTTGATTTTAAATAATAATTTTTACTAAATATTTAGTAACTTCAAATCCTTCATATCTATGTATCTTTATGACAGGATAAATTAATATTACAATCTTTCCTTTCAAAATTTGAGGTAGCCTTTTATACGAGAGAGCATTTGACCATTTGCTATTATAGAGCATTAACCGATTAGCAACTTTGTAGTGCGGATTTTGAATCTTATATTTTTGACACAAGATACAAGTATTTTTAGATCTACCTAAAGATATCTTGATCTCATAAGGATTTTAAACTTTTTTCAATCAAACCTACAGAATCTTTCCTTTTAAAATTTGAGGGAGCCTTTTATATGAGAGAGCAGTTGACCATTTACTATTATAGAGCATTAAACGATTAGCAACTTTGTAGTACGGATTTTGAATCTTATATTTTTGACACAAGATACAAGTATTTTTAGATCTACCTAAAAATACCTTGATCTCATATGGATTTTAAACTTTTTTTCATTAAAACCTACAGAATCTTTCCTTTCAAAATTTGAGGGAGCCTTTATAGGAGAGGGCTTTTGGCCATTTACTATTATAGAGCATTAAACGATTAGCACTTTGTAGTGCGGATTTTGAATCTTATATTTTTGACACAAGATACAAGTATTTTTAGATCTACCTAAAAATACCTTGATCTAATAAGGATTTTAAACTCTTTTTAATTCAAAAACTACAAAATCTTTCCTTTCAAAATTTGAGGGAACCTTAATAGGAAAAGGCTTTTGACCTTACTATTATTAAGCATTAAACGATTAGCAACTTTGTAGTGCGGATTTTGAATCTTATATTTTTGACACAAGAGACAAGTATTTTAAGATCTACCTAAATATACCTTGATCTAATAAGGATTTTAAACTCTTTTTAAATCAAAAACTACAGAATCTTTCCTTTCAAAATTTGAGGGAGCCTTTTATACGAGAGAGCAGTTGACATTTACTATTATAGACCATTAAACGATAAGCACTTTAGCAGTGCTGATTTTGAATCTTATAATTTTGACACAAGATCAAGTATTTTTAGATCTACCTAAAAATACCTTGATCTCATTAGGATTTTGAACTTTTTTCAATCAAAACCTACAGAATCTTTCCTTTCAAAATTTGAGGGAGTCTTTTATACGAGAGAGCATTTGACCATTTACTATTATAGAGCATTAAACGATTAGCAACTTTGTAGTGCGTATTTTTAATCTTATATTTTTGACACAAGATACAAGTATTTTTAGATCTACCTAGAAATACCTTGATCTCATAAGGATTTTAAACTTTTTTTCATTCAAAACTTACAGAATCTTTCCTTTCAAATTTTGAGGGAACCTTAATAGGAAAAGGCTTTTGACCATTTACTATTATAGAGCATTAAACGATAAGCACTTTAGTAGTGCTGATTTTGAATCTTATATTTTTGACACAAGATACAAGTATTTTTAGATCTACCTAAAAATACCTTGATCTCATTAGGATTTTGAACTTTTTTCAATCAAAACCTACAGAATCTTTCCTTTTAAAATTTTAGGGAGTCTTTTATACGAGAGAGCATTTGACCATTTACTATTATAGAGCATTAAACGATTAGCACTTTGTAGTGCTGATTTTGAATCTTATATTTTTGACACAAGATACAAGTATTTTTAGATCTACCTAAGAATACCTTGATCTCATAAGGATTTTAACTCTTTTTTAATCAAAACCTACAAAATCTTTCCTTTAAAAATTTGCAGTTGACCATTTACTATTATAGAGCATTAAACGATTAGCACTTTGTAGTGCGGATTTTGAATCTTATATTTTTGACACAAGAGACAAGTATTTTTAGATCTACCTAAAAATACCTTGATTTTATAAGGATTTTAAACTTTTTTATCAATAAAACCTACAGAATCTTTCCTTTCAGAATTTGAGGGAGCCTTTTATACGAGAGAGCAGTTGACCATTTACTATTATAGAGCATTAAACGATTAGCAACTTTGTAGTGCGGATTTTGAATCTTATTATTTTTGACACAAGAGAAAAGTATTTTTAGATCTACCTAAAAATACCTTGATCTTATAAGGATTTTAAACTTTTTTCAATCAAAATATACAGAATCTTTCCTTTCAAAATT
>ARYC01009217.1:0-21686 GCA_000711775.1 Oxytricha trifallax | reverse complement strand
GCCCTCAGGCTTATTAATCAAAATTTATTAAAATTATTTTCAGAAAACCAAATTCTATTCATATAAAGTTCTAAGTTTAACTTGAACAAAATAATTTAGCAGCAAATTAACAATTGAAACCTATTTTTTAATTTGTTATTGCATGCAAACTAAACAAACAACATAAACTCAGATTTTTTTGTTTAGGCACTAGTGCCGCCCTAGGGCCCCTTTTTGTTTTTTCAAAAGGGTTTTGATTAAATAATGATGGGGGTTTCGTGGTTTATTTATTAATGATTCATTCTTGCAAGCATCTGTGATTATAGGTTTTCTCAAATTAATTTTATTCAAACATTTTGAAAACTCAAGTACTTAAGAGATTTTGTTAAAGCATGCTAAAATGCTGAATTAATCCAAGTGTATTTTAAAGTTTAAATAAAGCCAGCATATTTTTTGATTTAGCTCGTCTTTGTTTTCGACATCTTTATCGATCTAAAATACTTTTTTATATAGGAAAAAAAATTTTCAACTGGTGCCATCTTAAAGTGATATGGTCCCAAGTAATATATACTGAGTTGAAGCAATATAAATTTTCTTTGAATAAATTGGCTTTTGTGATAAGTCGCGTTATCAAGAAGAAAAATGGTGTTAGCTCTCCATTTTTCGTCTTAATGGTCAAGTATGTTCATTAAATCCAACAAAAAATAGTAGAAGGTTTTACTATTGTTATTTCCTTTAATTATTTGAAAGAAAACTTAGCCTTTATTTGAAATTCCTGCGAGCACATTCACCTAGTATAGTCTTTGAGAAAGGTCTGAATAATAATTAATTCTTTTAAAGCTCCAACTCATCTTATCGTCATCTGTTAATTGAATGCATGTTACTAATAGTCTTACCTAAGCTATATTAATCTATAAAATCTTTTGCTTCCAAATGTCGAGCTATAATTGATTACTAGCAATTCGTTCTTTAATTAATTTTGTAAATCTTTTTAAAGCTAATTTTCAATGAAGATTTCATGAATTTTGATAGCTTTGACTTGCTAATAACTAATCCTAATTTTTATTTGAGTTCATTGCTGATTTCTTCAGTTGATTTCTATAAGACTCCTTCCTCTAATTGAATATGAATGAAAAATTTTATGGCTTAAAAATTTTAACTAGTTTTTCTTTTGCTATTTAAACTATTTTAGGCTTAGTTTATCGATTTGTTAATTCAATGCGTTATCTAGTTAGGTTTGGGTAATTTTAAATCTTTCATAAGTGATAATTTAGAGCACTTTTATTTTTAATGCAGTTCTTTTATCTTCAAGATCAAATATTCTGAGTTAATCTTATCTTAAATTTTCTAACTTATATACTTTGTTGGATTTAATTATGACAATTAAGTCTCATCAATTAAATTTTCTTAATTACCACTAATTTTATTATTGTCAGTATAAGTCTGGTTAATAATTTCAAAATCTTAAAAAGCTTTAATCTTGATTTCTTCAAAAATCATACCACTACTCATCACATTTTAATTTTTCTAGGGATGGGCTTAAATCCCTTTTGAATAATATTCTTTAAATTCTTATTAGCTAATAGTTCTTTTTTCACGAGTCAAAGCATTTACCTTATTTAGCAACTTTACTTGGGTCGCTTATAACACTGTTATTAACAATTCCTGAAATTTATTCTAATATTTCATTTTCTTTTTCAAGTAAATCATCAAAAATAATAGTCTTTAACTCCATATAATCTTATCTAAAATTTTAAACGAAAATTACAGATGTAGCTTCGCATTTCCAACTTTCGTCACTAATGTTTTAACACTGAGAGCTTGAACTGTTTGATTAAAATTTTCATCTGATTCTTATTTAGAGCTATCACTGTAAATTAATTCCAAAAATTTCCGAATATCAGTTTATTTTAACAAGTGAGAATTTTTGAGTTTTTCCATTTTTTTATTTGAAATTTATTTAGTTTATAAAAAAGTGATTATTCTATAAAGGAATTGATTTTAGAAAATAATTATTTTTACTCCCTATTTATTAATGAAACTTAAATAACAAAATAAAGTAATAAATAATTGATGTAGTACAATTAAATATTTTGCGAGAAAAAATCGCCTACAAAAATTAAACTTAAATGGAACAAAGACTTCAGGAGATCAACATTCACTAGTTAAGAGAGAAAATCGGAAGTAAAAAAGAACTATATGACGCTTTGACTTAAGAATGTGGGGCATACTTGCCAAAAGTAAACTGCACCAATGTCTATTCCTTTAGAAGTACAATTAATGGAAACAAAGAGGTAAAATTGAATAAATAACGACTTTATAGTATTTGAAAAGGTCAGATGTAATCGTTGCTGCTGTTCCTTAAATAGAGGGTTTAACCTCTGATAATTTTCCCGAGTATGTCTAAACTAAACCAAACCCTGCCTACTAAATTACTTGCCAGATCAATGTGACTGTCTCCATTTAGATAAGAAATGGATAGTCGACATTTTTTTGTCTTTGGATTAGGAGGGCATTAATGGCATGGTTTAGCAAGCAAAAATCAGGAGAAGATAAAAACTTGACTAATCAAACAACTTGATTGTGCACATGAAGCCTGAATTTGTTTCTGCCTTAAAAAACTCTATAAGTTATAGCGGTAAGTATTTATACATATAATTTTTGTGTTAGTATAAAAAGGGAGGTCGGCGTATCTAATGAAATAGTGAGCTAAACGAAGATAAAGGCCAAACTTGAATGAAGAGATGAAAGATGGTAACCAGTAACCCAGACAGAGCAAAAAGAAATACCTAGAAAACAATGAAAGGATAAGATAAGAATTCCAAGGAATGCAAGAGCAAATTCATGATATCATGAACTACAAGCAACTTGTTCACCAACTCCAAAATGGCGGACTCTTAGATGACTAAGGCTGTCCCTAAATGTTGGGACCTATTCAATAGAATAATAATTGTTGATAAAAAAAAAATTTTATCTCTAAGAGCTAAACATATTAATTTTACCAACAAAAAAATTTTTTTAATTTAGTATAATAACCTATTTAACTTATAAACCAACTTTAATTATAATGTCTATCTTTTTAAAATCAAGCTTCTAACCTTTTCCTATTTACTTTTATCAATTTTTTAGAAAAGTTTGGGATATATTTATTTATAAAATCTCAACCTATTAAACTTTTAGAATGAAAAAACCCTTAAAATAATGTTTGACTTTTTTACTTTTTGTAAATAACATAATGTTTGTAATAGATAAATTTCTGATAAAATTTTTTATATCTTATTTTTATTTGATAAATAGTAAAAACAAAGCAAGTCCCTACTAATCAGTTCTTTATAGTAAACTAGGAATAGCTATATAAAAGCAATTACTATTATTTTATTAAAAAATTGTCTGATTTTAAATTTAAGAATTGATTTAAAAATAGTAGAGCTTATGAGAGTTTAGTAGATTTCATGAGACTTTAGGAGATTTTATTAGAGTTTAAAAATAACTTAATTTCTGATAAATTAATTTGAAATTAAGCTGTATTAAGAATTAAATAATAAGGAAGCTAAATACTAATCCTGAATTTACTTAGTTAGCTTAAATATAGTAATTAGAAAAAGGTAATGATGTTTTGACTTTTAGGTTTCGTGTTACTAAGTTTAAAACTATAATGGGCTATATAAAGGGGGATATATTTTTTAAAAATAATTATCTAAATGAGCAAGAAATCAGTGACCAAAAAATTATAGAGTAGTAAGAAGTAAAAATAAATTGAAAATTCCTCTGGTGCCTCCCATTATACAGCAGAAATTTTTACTGAAAAGCAAAAGAAGGAATTAAAGATAGAGGAAACAAAAAATAAAATTTTAGAGTACCTAAAATAATAAAAGATTATTGGAAAAAAAACTTTTAAAGATGTAAAAATAGAATTGCAAAAAGATTTTGGTATTATCCCCATTAATACACATAAGAATTGGCTGATTGCAAAGTTGAACAATAAAAAAGCGATGCAAATTTAATACACCTGGGAAAAACAACTTGCAAATAAATTAAAGTGGAAATCAATTTAAGAAGCGTATTTTAAATTAAAACCAAGATAATTAATTGATAGAAAGTGATAAGAATTAAAGCTCTTCTGAATAAGAACAATTAACTAACATACTAACTCCATTCAAATCTGAATCTTTGAGCTCCAATTAGAAACTAACAGAGAATGAGGATTCCCAAACTCTCTCAGATGGGACTTACCTAAATTCAGATAGAGTCTAAGAAATAAATTCAACAAAATACAAACAAATGACTGCTGATGCCATGAAAAACATGTACGATAAACTACTGATTTAAGTACCTGAAGTATTGGAAACACAAATATTTGAAAAAATTAGCTAGAAAATAGATAAAACTTTATAACGGTTTCAAGAATTAGATAATTAGATAAGAATATTAAAGACTTGGATGTTAACTAAAT
Organism: Oxytricha trifallax; assembly: GCA_000711775.1. Lineage (NCBI taxonomy): Eukaryota > Ciliophora > Spirotrichea > Sporadotrichida > Oxytrichidae > Oxytricha > Oxytricha trifallax. The sequence goes on along the minus strand of ARYC01009217.1, from coordinate 17,254 downwards.
TTAATAATAAATAAGAGAAGGAATAGAGGAAATTTTAGATGCCTTCAAATAGTTAATTGATGACATTAAGAAAGCTTCCCTTACTATTGGAATTCCGTAACAAGAATAGCTGGCAAATCATTCTAAACGTGCCCAAGATCTTAATTAAGTTTTAACAAAAGAATTGATGAAATAATCGCTATTCTCTCATAAAATTAGTAAAAATTTACTAAATTTGAAGAAATAACTAAAAAAAATTGAAAGATCAAGAAGCACTTAATAGCGAATAAACCAAAACAATAAAAATTCTTTCCGATAAAATTAACAAAGCTTAAGAAGAAAATTATAAAGTAATTAATGAAAGCATGGAAACTATTAATATTAATCATGATTTATAGTATGTGATATATAATAATTTAATAACTCGTTTAAATATAAATACTCTATAATGAAACCCAGAACTACACTCTAATATAAAGATAACGTGTGGCGATATGTCTTGTTGCTGCGCTATGGAACCACTCAACCTTAAGGAGAGTAAAAGCTTATGAATACAATTTAAAATATTGCAAAGATATTAAAGGTTTCAATCAGGTTTGTAAGGAAAGTTTGCTAAGTTAAGGAGAAACCCAAAAACTATGCCATACAAGGAAAACCTTAGTATAAGGTGAAATTATAGGACCATCACATTAACTTCATAATAAGCGAGCAATCATTAGAGAAACAAAAAGGACTATCACTTTAAACTCGATCCATGCTATTTCATAGAAAGTTCCCGTAATCTGTAGCTACACCTTCCACACTTCAATATATTTACAAGAAAAATAAGATAAAGTACAAAGTGATGAAAAGCACCTCAACCCCGAGCATGGTAAAACTGCCTTTAGGTGTAGAGATTTGAAAGATTTGGATCACTTTTGGAATGGTTAGCCTTGGCAGAAAAATTAATTACATTGATGAGATCATATTTAAGCCATACCAGATTGAGCAGCACTCATGGGCTAGGCCTCACTAAAATTAATAACTCCAAAAAATAGGTCTAAAACTTAAGACTTTCGCTGCTATAGTCGGAATAATCCAAGAGTTTGGGTTGGAGGGCTACTTCATAAAACTGAAATCTATCAACTCAGCAGATGTCTCAGCTATGATTGAATATCTGCACATAAAGAACCAACAAGCAAGAATAGTAATTTTTTGGGATAATTTAAGAAGTCACCATAACAAGGCGGTACAAGAGAAGATAAAATCCTATAACTGGCAGTATCTGTTTAATGCGCCATACTCACCAGAGTATCATTGTATAGAAGAGGTGTTTTCTTAAGTAAAGCACTAGTATAGACAAGAAGTGATAGGAAGCAACTTCCAGTTAGGCGAGCTTGCTCATATTTAAATCATTAAAAGGGCAATAGAGAGTATATCAAGATAAGCAATTAAAAGAGTTTTATTAAGGCATATAGAAAAAATGAAAAATTATATAAACTCTTAAAGGTGCTAATAAAACACAGATTATCATTCTTTTTGAGAATTGTTCATTCCATGGAACTTTTTTCTGGCACCCTTTCATGATAAGACTCCTGAGTCATGGTGACGTCCCCAAGTTGCCCACCGAGTGCTTCTTACCCTTACTTTTGCTTAGATAGTCATTAAACGAAGCAGATATTTCATGGTGCTATCGTTTTTATTTATGATTGCGAGGCTTAGATTTCAACTTTAGCATGGCAAGGGCTTTCCCCTTTGACTCTAAATAGATAATTAATTTATATAAGAAACTAACTTGAGTAAAATGGCTCATTTTCTAGCTATCTATAAACATCATCCTTTATTATAATTTTTTCTTTCTCTTCCTCAAGAGTGTCACTTAAGTTTCTTGCTCTGTTTGCATGCTTTATTAGCATCGATAGATAGTTAGTATGGAGAGTGCCTAACACCCATAGAAATATTTTCTGTCAGGAAGGACATGATAGTCAGGGTAGTAGTTCATATATTTCATTATCAATGGGTCTTCTTGAACCTGCTTGAATATATTCTAAACAGAAAGTTCTTCATAGTAAGGTACGTTCAGCTACACAACTCCCCTGATTTTAAAAGCAGTTTTTCGCCTGATAAGAAGTCCTTGATGAACCTCATGGTGACATGGTCATCGTTGGGTAAAAAGTACCCCTCTAAATATATTAAAAAAAGAACCTTACTGTTGTATCTCAAAAAATAATCCAGTCATTTTTGAATCTAAATTTATTTAGAACTCTCTAACGTCATGGCTATAGATGCCCTAGCTTTCCATTGATCTTTAATTTTAAAATTAACCTATAAAACCTTTAAACGAATTCTTATAAATATTCTGATCTAATGTTTGATTCATGATTTTAATAAACTATAGTTTAATGAAATTCATGCTTGAAAGAAACCTATACATGCTGACCAGAATATATTATTGGAATTTATAATATGAACTAAGTTAAATATAAAAGGTCTCCATTTTCAAGAATAATAAAAAATTATTCTTATAATATAATTAATCGAACTAAACCCATGAACCTAAACCATATAGGGTTCTGGCTGTGATTTAGAAAATGATATAATTTATAAACATTTGACACTATGAGCATTTATTCTTTTAATATTTGAGATATTTACTTACACTCTCATTCTATATTGTCCATCCTAAGTTTTCACTCAAAAAAGTTGCTCATCCTAAGTTTCACTCATTTTATTTATACTTTTTTGTTCGATCAACAATCTCTGGTTGAAACTCATATAGATTATGCAGCTATAATTAGTAGTGAATAAAGAGTAAGTAAAAATGAATTATAATTGCTTTTCTGGATAAATTTCTACTTATCTATAATATATAGCTATCTTGGTTGCCCATAGAATAACTATTATTAAAACTAAGAGATAACTACCAATTAGTCAATTTTGTACTAAAACAAGAATCTTGTTTCAAAAAATATTTTTTTTAGAATTTAGAAAATATTATAAGTACCTATGACATTGTCATGACATGATCAGCTAATAATTTAACAAAGGCAAATATTTTTATATTAATATAATGTTTAATAATTCTTGGTTTCATCATATAAATAACTAAGTAATTTTTAATTATATTGTATTTAATGAAATTATGAAAAAATGGTTTGTTGGCATGTGGGCATGTATCAAATTAAACCCTTAAACCCATTTGAGATTTCTTACTTAAGTTTCTACTCAAAAAAAATGTGACCTCCTAAGTTTTCACTCTTTCAAATATTCAAATCAAAAACAAGATAAAGTAGCTATACAGAGAAATAACTACAGATAGAATTATAGATTATTACTTCATGGAAAAGAGAATGAAAGAACAGAAGATCAAGGCTACTTCAAAATACTTGTGCAACTACTGTGAGCCACCAACCAACCATGAGAGCTTAAATTCACTGGAAGTGCATCAATCTAATTATCATAGAGATGCCCATAAGACAGCAAGAAATGCAATTAAACTAAAAGAACGCACATGTCAGCACTGTCACAAGGTTATGGCAAGGGCATTTAATTGTGAGAGACACGAAAATACTTGAAAAAAAAAACCATCAAAAAAAAAGTATAAGACTTCAAGAGAGATGACAGTAGTACTCAGGAATTTCCAATAGGTCCTGCAAAAGCTGAGACAGAGATTTAAGATGGGTATAGGCTTATAACCATCCAATAGAAAGTATACTAAACAACTTAAAAAATAATAAGAGAACCAGTCATATTCCATGGAGACGTCAGAGATTATAAAATGACGCTATGCAAAGATACTAACAACTTTACGAAGTCGTTCTGATGGACCCTGCCTATAGAATAAAACAAGGAGTTCCTTATGAAACAGTCTCTGACGAGGAAATTCTCAAAATGCCTATAGAGTTGGTGCAAGAAAGAGGAATACTCATAATGTGGTTTGTGAACCAAAAGAAAGATGTAGCAAGATAATTTATGAAAATTCACGGCTATGATGAAGTTGAGAAAGGGGAGTGGATTAAACTCACAAAAAATCAGAAATTACACAAAGGATCTGGCATGTACACAGCTCAAAATAACGAGAGCTTTCTTATAGGCAAGAAGGGCTACGTGACAGACATGCTCAAGTACCACGTTACCGATAATGTCATCTTCTCTAAAGTTGGAAAGCACTCCGAAAAGCCTTAGCAAATCTATGACTTCATTCAGTAAATGGCCCCAGATAGGCTCAATTTAGAAGTTTTCGCGAGACCTAATAACATAAGAAATAATTTCACTTCTTTTGGTAACCAGCTGGAACAGACAGAGACATGAGCTATGGAAATGATTGAATTAGCAGTTTTAGTATATAATTAATAATTAAAATAATAAGTTTAGATAATTATATATCATGAATATTAAAATAGTTAACTCAAGAGTCACAGTTCTTGAGAAATAAGAAATTAAAAATTAAGGAAACAGTATTATTTAATAACAAGGTAAAACATCTCATTAAGTATAAAACTGTGATAAAACTAAGGTAGAACCTGGCCAAGTTATGTAAGCTATATTTGAATAAGATATTTTACAAACGGTCTAAAGATTTTATTCAAGGAATGACCATGTTAGATTTATCATCATTGAGGGTTAGTAATTTTTATTCGATAAAGTCTCAAATAGAATTTACTAAATACATGAATAACTCATATTATGAAACAAACTATTACTTTTTAACTTCATTAGCATTACATTATAACTTAATTACTTACTTTAATAATTATTGCCTTCATGGGCATCTTGGGGTTTAGCTTTCTAGGCAAGAATCTAAGTTAATAATTTTTAATATAGGAATCTTTATTGCCTCTATTTTAACCATGATTTTATTGATCTCAGAGACTGGAAAGTTCTTGACTACTTTTTTAATTTTAACTTACTTCTAGACTTCAACTCTAAGAGACTCCACTGGGTTTCTTGATATTCTCTTTTAGAGGAATCTATTCCCTGTATGTTCATGAATAAAGACAAAACTTTAATTGTGCTTTTTCTTTAAGTGCACTTTGAGGTCTCTAGAATGAGAATATGGCTTCTCACAGAACTCACAGACATACTTCCCATCATTCTTTTAATGCTTGAGATTTAACCTTGGCATATCGTTGTGTATATCAAGCGTCTCTTATAAGTTGACTTGCAAGGGAAAACTTTATTGCATTCTTTGCATTAATATTCAACTTTGGCTGGTATTTATTTATGCTCTATGGCTGGTTGTTTAACCTCCTCCTAAATTTGAAAAGCTTCTATGAAAACCTCCTGCTTAACTTATATTTAAATATCAAAGCAAGACTGATCATAGTTGTCATAAGTAGGCTCCCACTGAGTATAAGCGTCTCTGGTCTCTGCTTTTCTTGGTTGCTGGAATAATAAATTTTATTGACTTGATCCAAGTAATGCCGCTCTTTTCAAAAGGATAGCGCTCATTTTAGTTTTCTGATATATTTTACTATAATAATGATAAAATCTACCTAGATAAACTATTATAGTAGAGTATAAGAAACTCTGGTAGATTCTTTGCTGAGAGGAAAGAAAATTAATTAATCATAAAATACTGTAAGTTGACATATTTTATGAGAATTTTATTCGTTTTAGTAAATTAAAATACTCCTAATGAAGTTTTGTTTCTCTAGGAGGTCCTCCAAATCAAGTTTGAACTTAATTTGGAGGCAAAATTATTAAGCATTTTAAAATTTAATCTGCTCCTAATTAAGTTTTAACCTTAAATTTAACTCCTAATAAAGTTCGAACTTAATTTGGATGACCTCCTAAAATAATTAAACATTATTAGGAGCAATTTAATGGAGAAAGTTTGATAAAAATGGAAACCAATATGAGAAACTTGGAGAAAGTTTTTTCAATTCTTCTCCGCATTTCTTTTCAAGGTTGACCTCGAGTAGGTCCTCTCTATTTAGTAGTAAGATTTTCATAAACTTAGAATAGATATCCATTATTTTAATTTTCATTAACATTTCTTGAATGAGGAAGCAAGATGGAGTCTATGGATGATGCAATGAAGAGAATTTAATCTCGAGATTTAATAGGAAAATTTCGAAGTAAAGAGGATCTTTAAAGATATTTGGTATAGCAAGGTAAGTTCTTAACTTATACTAATATATTAACCATAGTTGGATTGTTCTTGCCGAGACAGGAAGGAACAAAAATCTCATTCTTAAAAGCCTTAATAAGTGAAGAGAATAAGCTTTTAAGTCTGATGAAATGAGGATGATTGAAATTCCTCACTACCCTGAAATATCTGTTACAAACCTATTTGACGATGCTATGAGTGATCCGGACGTAGCTCTCTACCTTCCATCAAAGCTACAGCTCTCTAATAAGTTGCCAGAGAGAAATTTATTCTTTGGTGTTCTTGGAACTCTGAAACCTGAGTACTTAAATGAAGTAATTTAAGAAGCTCATAAGAACTAGTACAGCATCTCTCCTGAAGAAAAAGAGAAGCAGGGTATTAAAATAAGTGACACCTGGCTGTAGGAACCTCAAAAGCATCCTTTCATCTCAAGTAAGCTTAGTCTTCTAACTTTATATAAAAACCTGGTACTGCTATATGCTTGATAAAAGAGCGAAGCAAATTAAATAGAGAGAGAACATCTCAAGTAAAGCATGAGTTGAGTGAGAAACTCTTCAAAGATTTCTAAAAGCCAGACGAGATGAACATAGATGCAGGATCTGGCACTAATAGAAGATACATAGGCCCAAGCAATCCTTAAGAGGAAGAAAAGAAAGATAAGCCAAATCCCTTTATGGATTAATTTAATATGTGAACTTATTCATTCGCTTAAATCTAAAACTTATTTATACACACAAAATCTCCCTTCTCTTGAGCATACTTTAGCTTTATCATCGCTGACTCTTTTAGTAGCAATCTTAATAAATTTGACTTTATCTATCTTCAAGTCATCCATTAAGTGATAGAGTAGAAGTTTCTTGTAGTGCCCTTTCAATAACCCCCAATATAACTCGATTCCTTTGAGCTAAGGGCTATTAGGTACATTAAATACAGGTTTAGTTTAGCCTTTCGTATTCCCTCCTTGAGTCTTTAGTTTTATGGACTGACAAATTATCTACAAACAAAGTATCTCTTGGTCATCGTATTTATCTCTTAGTTATTGTAAAAACTTAACATATTATTCAGTCTTTATAGAACGAGGGTGAATAACATAAGTATCGAAGCCATTATCTTCGCTTATTCCACCAAGTATTGCATGAGTTTACACCTTAACCTTTTAATCATATACTTCTATGTTGCTGTACCTCTTATACCAAGACCTTGATACGAAGGTATTAAAGGTGAATACTGCCTCATCAGTGTGTATTAATTTTCTATTATGCTCTAAAGACCTCTGAATTTAATCGAATATATAATTTAAATTATCCTTATAAAATGGAACATTTAAGTCAATCAATCTCTTTATGCGATTGACTGTCTTGTAAGATATTCCATTCTTTTTATAAATGTTGGCTATCGATTAAGCAAAGATATGAAACTCAGGAAATTGGCGATGAAAACATCACAGCCCTCTAGGCTAGAGAGAAATGAGCCCAGTATTTAAGAGTCTTATCATAAATAAGATAATCAATATGATGTTGCGAAAATTTTAAGGGTATCTTAGGACTAGAATTAAGATGCTATCGCTTTAAATTCAATGCTAATAGACAGAGAGACCTAAGAGTAGCAGGAGATTTATGGAGCAGCCTTGCTATAGAGGTATAATTCAGAACAAGTTTGAGTTATTCCCTATATTCATCAAATCCATAAAGCAACTTAAATAGTAAATCTATATACTCACTGTCATAAACTGACCCCAAACCTCGCATATAATAACTTAAATTACTAATATTTAAACATTAAATCCCTACATAAACCATATTAAAACCCTAATAAAGTATGCACTAATAGTCTACTTTTATCAATAAAAAAAACTTAATCTAACTTCTGAAAGGATTTGGGGTTTTGAATGGCACCACACGATTATCCATCGTAAAAAGCAGGTAGATGGAATCTACGACTCAGATATGTCCATGGCCGATATAAGTTGAGATCATTTTTCCAGTAACATCCTATTTCATTGAGCGAGCATCACGAGGCCCATTTCTTTTGTAGTTGGAACTATGATGATGATCTCCAAGACAATATACCTGCAGATCCCTCTAGGCTTGTCTCATTACCTCAAGTGGCCAGTTCTCTTCCCATATGTTTGGTTCGATGCCCTTGACAGATTCCCATACTTTTTAGAGGAATTTGTTAGCATTCTTAAAGATAACCAGGTATGCCAAACCAAGGATTCTCACAACACTCCCCTAATTGCAGAAGGGCATGTTGGGTACTTTCTTTACCAAAATCTATGAGCCATTCGTGAATTACCTTGTTTTCCTAAGTACCAGTGTATGAGTGAGTATCAAATTGCAAGTAAATGTTAATGTGAAAGCCATCTAAAGAGGCATGCTAAAAGTTTCAGCCTAAATAAAGATGACACATGTTGCTCTTCTAACTCGCAATACAAAAAGGACTACTTGACAAAAGCTTTCACCATCCTTTAGTCCTCGAAAGAGGCCAAGATGCAGTAAGTATTACCAGAGATGATAGAGTGATCTATGAAGCATACAAGTGACAAGCTATTATGGTAACCTGCGATGTCGACGTTTGGAATTGAATGCAGTTCGATAATTTCTTCGAATATGTCAACACCATCTTCTTCCCATACACTGTTGCATACTTGTTAACCCTCCTGCTACGGCATAATGGGTGGTAACTGCTCTGGCCTGGCTCGAGTACTGCATTCCTCTTCAAAAGAGCAATTTATGCTTAATCACTGCAGTCGCTATTTAGATCTGTTACTAATAGCGCAAAAACTACTTCAGCATAATAACACATCAAAATTATCAAAGATATGCAGATTAACTTTCATGCATACTTACACACTTATTAAACATAATACTAAAAATATTTTCCATACAGCATAAAATAATAATACTAAAAATAATTTTCTAAACAATAAATAAAATCAAAACTGTTTCATACACATTCTAATCTTCTCGATATATTTATCACATCTTTATTTTACTAATTCAATATCTTTATTCACTTAAAAATTATGTTTTTATATAAACTAACGAGACAGGAAAATTGTAAATGAGGGAAAAGAGGTTGTAAGTAGAAAAATAAGAAAATTGGATATGCAATTATTAGATAGGTAAAACTCATTATAACGTAAGCATAAATTATCTTTAACTGTCCCATAGATTTTAATGAACTACCTAAAAAACAAAATTATCAACTTCAATGAATCTTATATCTTAATTCTTAGACATATTGACATACTGAATATAACTTATTTATAGACCAAATAAAAGATTAATACGCTTCAATAGTAAATTTAATGTATAATATAGAAAATGCTGTTGAAAGTTTAAGGCATAAAAACCAATCAACTTTTGTATTAAAATAAAAAACTGAAGTAAAATTTAAGCTTATCAAGCATATAAGCCTAGCAGTTACAACTTGAGCCATTTAATCAATCTATGAGAAATAAAATAAAATATTATTTTGGAGAGATAAATTGTTAAAGAAGATGAAAGATGGGTTAACATGGAAGCGCGATGAATCAGGGAAGAAGAAAAGGTTCTTTACCATTATTAACTTGCTTCAATACAATATCAATAATTTATAAATATTTTAAAAGTATTTAATTTTTAATAACAATTTAAATTCAAATTATGTGGTTGTATATTGTAATTTAAATGGTAAGTGAGTCAAAAACATCTCTGTAAATTCTCAATCTTAAATTTAAAAATAAAGTAAGTTTATATAATACTTTAATTTAAAATTATTAATTCTAGTTATATGCTTTATATATTTAATTAATGAAATTTTATATTTTACTCTGCTTATAACTGTAATTTATTCAAACTTAACCAAATTAATTAAAAAAATTTGAAGAATAGGGAGAAGGCAAAATAATTTAAAATGCTAAGATATTATAAAAATAAATTATTAAATTACTCATCTGTATATTTCTAAACAATAACACATACTCTTATGATATTTAGGTATTTAAAGTAATTAATAAGGCATTATCAATCGCAAACTTAATCAGTGAATATAATAAGTGGTAAATGCAGTACAATCTTAAGTAATACTGTTTGCAATAGTTTTTTATGCGTTGTAAAAATTCTCCTTGTGAGTTTCTATCAGTGTCGCATTTAGCGTTTAGTGGGAAGAGAGATCAGTACCATGTCTTGCTAAAGGCATTCTCCTTGCTCTGTTCATCCCTGCTTCTCTTATAGTATAGCTTCAAGTACCATTCTACTGTTTTCATCTAGAGATTCTTAAGGAACCATAGATGGGAGTGGTTTTAAGTCTAGTCTTGAGTTCACTCATCACATTGCTTAATCAGGTCACCTGGTCACCTTGGTCTTACCCTCATTTTTTTAATTCGAGAATTTCAGTATTGCTAAAGAAATAAGGAGCGAAAGTTCGACTGGAGGGGAGCCAGGGGCATTACGCGATTCTCCATGATTTAATCTACGGAAATGCAATGTCCGACTCAAACATTTATCCCAGGGGCCGAGATAATCAATGATCAAGATTCCTAATGACCATCCAATGGCATTAAGCGAGCGCCCAGAGCGCATTTCCTTGGTGATTGTAACGAAGATTTTAATTTCCTAGACAATGTATTTGCATATCTTTCAAGGCTTCGACCCTTTCCTCTCATGACCAGGTTTTTTTTCCACATTTGTGTGATGGGAGTGTTTGGCCGATTCCCATTAAGTTCAGAGGAACTAAATATTATGCTTCAAGTTTACCTTCGAGGCCATGCCAAGGATTCCTGCGACCCCCTCTATAGCAGAGTGCCACACTGGCTTCTTTGCTTCTTAACATCTAAACCATTCCTGAGCTGCCTTAACGTCCAAAGGTACCAATGTTTGCAAGTAACCGTTAGCATGAACACTATCTTAGGAAGCAGTGAAGACGTCTTTCTCTCACTATTACTCTTTCAGTCTTTGCGTTTACACTAACAGTCTCATCTCAAACTAAGTTGTCACATCGTGCTCTTACAACTCTCAATGCACCAAGCAAGGACTACTTGACATACGCTAAAACCATCCTCCTAACTGCCCAAATCATCTCAAGTATTGTCGGTATTGATAGAGATGTTCACATGATAGTTGGACCATACAAGGCTATTGGTGTTCTTTGGCAGCCTTGTGATGTTGAAGCTTGGAATGGTGTTAAAGTAAATGGAAAATGCGTCTATGTCTCAACCTTCTACTCCTCATTTCTTGCTACCCGTTAAAGACTGTGAAGAAGTGCCTTGATCGCTGGCAGCTGCACCAGAGATGCTTTGATATGATACAGCAGTTCACACTACTATGGTCAGGTAGCCTGAGATAGAGCAATCGCCATTTATGACAGGAGAGAATAGAATTTAATTAGGGGTAATAAACCTAAACATCACTAATTAAAATTTGGTTGCTTTTTAATTTCTGATTAAAGACCTATGTATATAATACAAATAATTTAATTTCCAATAAGCTACCAAATATTTTATAATAATTAAAATACTAGAATTAATTAAATTATCACAAAAAGGTAATATACTCAGACATCGAGGAGGACTGGAGTTCCGTGGAAGAGAAACAAAGATACGTTGACAACTAAAACGACAGTTCCTACATTGACGACTCTAGCCAACATACCTACTACCTAAAGTCATAAGATTAAGAAGAAAGAAAATCCATGAATCACTCCATGACGCACCCAGTCTAACAAGTACATTTAACCAATGACTTCAAATACGTCACAGAAGAAATTTAGTACTAAATAGGAAATTAAACACGTATATTAAATTAAGATTTAATACTAAATAAGGATCCAGATATTAAGGAGACAATAAATTATTATAATTAATATTAATTATAAACAGATATGTAGTCCATAACCAAAGCACAACTTCAAAATAGATTTGATACCAGAGAATCCTACAGTTCCATTTGGATTATAACAATCAACAGTGACCTATACAACGCCATTAAGAGATTCTCATAAGCAATAATAGCAATCTACGATAACATCGACAATGAATTAATGCTACAGATGGTTAACATGAACAAAAGCCAACTAGCTGAACATACTAAATCAAAGACTAATTCAGCAGTAGAAACCCCAGAAGAACTGGAAGGCTTCATAAGATTATTCAACATTGACATCCTTAAAAATGTCTAAGCTAGTGAGAAATAAAGCTGTCTGTCGATGAGCTCAGACTACTTCTCTCATCTTAACAAGATAAGGATATATGTTAAATGCCGAAAAAAACAAGCCTACTTCTTAAAAAGTGACCTAATATTCAACTAATTACTACAAGATGCAAAAAAAACAAATTGCACATAAAGACCTTAAATTTTCACTTAACGTCAAACACTTTGATACACAATTTAAATTCAAAGACCTCGAAGACCACGTTCAAATTATCAACTAAAAAAGATGAAAGAAAGGAAGATCAAAGAAGAGAAAGACGAATAGAAACAGAGGATTAGGAACAAGAAGAGGCAGAAGATGAAGACTCAGTATACCAGGAAAGACTCTCCAAAAACTTATAAGGCTTGTCCCTTATAAAGCTCTTTAGCTTTTTAAGATCGGGGGTCCCTAGAGACCTCAATGAAATCAAATTATTATTATTACTAGAATTTATTTGAATTTAAATTTAAAATAACAACTTCCTTATCTTTAATAAATTTACTCTTTTATTTAAAATACTTAATTATAAATATATTTATTTACACATTTCACTATATATTCTTAAGAAATCAAATTATTTTTAGGATCACACACTCTTCTATATAACTAAGTGTTTTAGAAATTTTAATAGTATAAACATAAAAAATATCAATTCATAATTAACTATAAAAGCCATCTAAAAGCATAAACAATAATCAATGCACTTTTTTATTTCTTCAATAAATAAAGTAACTAAAGCTATAATTATATTTTTAAGGCAGTTACTACTACTTTTATCACTTATGATGGTATATCTATTTCTTTATCAATAATAATGTTTACAGCATTTTCTCAAAGCAGCCAACATCAATCAGAGTTTTCAGTGATGCTGCTGCTAATTCAATGAAAGCTAAGTATCTAGTAGATATGGTCATGATAAGACCAGATTTAGATAATTAAATAAGTTTTTTGGGAATAACATGAATGGTGTTTTATAATATAATATAATTTCATTTGAGGTTTAAATTTCAAAATTAGATTGGATTGAGATAACACTACAATAGAATTCAATATTCTTTGTGTAAAACATTATGATTAATGATAAAAATTAACAATTCACAGCTCATGGAATTTCAAATGAAGTGATTTCATAACATAGAAGGATTGTCTCTAATGAGATCTTGTTGTTGAGCCTAACTTTGGAGGTTAGAGTGTTCATTCTATAAAACAGTCACACTTAAAAACAAAAAGAATTTCGCCTTAATGCTTATTATGAGAGTTTTACCTGAGGCTATCATAATAGAAAGAAAGTCATTATTGAATTTGAGGAATCTTTTGAAACGATTTAAGAATAAGCAGGAGCTGATGATGGTTTTGATATTTGGGAACAAGAAAGTTAAATCTATTGCATACAAGAAGAAAATAATACAAATTTAAATGCTTGATAAAACCTGATGCCTCAAGATTCTTATTCAAAATCAATAAAAACAGTTAATATTATGCATGTATTTTTTAAAATTAAGATTTTTTAGAAATTAAATTACAACTGAAAATAATTTAAAATAACTTAATAAAAAATGGCTGAGAGTGAGTGAGATAGATCCATCCTGTACAATCAATTAAGTCACTATTATTTCTTTTTCAATACAATTTTTTTAAAAGCAATTGATACTCTCTTTCATATTTTCGATAATTTCAACAAATAAACTGTATAATTTTTATGCTTGGATTTATATGTAAAAGTAAACAATCCAAAATTTAGACAAAATAATGAAATTTAAATAATGAGGGAGTGACATGACAGTAATGAAAGGCAGCACTAAACATAATAAATAAAAACTGTGATATTTGTACAAATATTCCTTGTTCGCTCAAATCAAAATATTTAGAAAAGTTGAAAATAAAAAAAATAATAATAAACTAATAAAAGGCAGTTAGTAAAGCTAATATAAAAAGATGCAATTTTTCATAGTTTTAATAAGCTTATTTCTGATATAAATTTTAAACTATTTATACTTTGGATATTAAAGCCAGTTGTGTATTTCTTTGAGTTAATTAATTCCTAATCTTTTGTATTTTATCAATAGAATAATACGAAGAAGTTTATGGAAAGCTTTGATTACTTATATTCTTATAATTTCGAAAGATTTATCAAGAAAGCCTCTATTAATGCAGCTAAATACATGTTAAATAATTACTGATATAAAATTAAGTTACTAAAAGAAATACGTACATTTAAATATAAAAAATAATACAATAATTTTGTTTATTAAGACACTCTAAGTTTACACCATATCTACCATAAACTACAAAAGGATGTTGGCTTGACTTAATTAGTGTATCTAAATAAAGATTTAAAAGATTTAGAGATTAATTAATAAATTATTTATAATCATAAGTTTTGAAAATAATGACTTAAGCATAGGTTGTTTATTTACTAGATGACAGATTAAAACTGAATTTTCCAAAAAAGTGAAAAAGATAAGAACAAGTGCATCAGCAGTACATTTATTTAAATGAGGATGGCTCAACTACAAAAATGTGTTGAAGATAATTATGATTGTCCAAAGAAAGTAAATAAATGATTGAATAATGAATATGGAGGAAACTACAGAGCAAGATTAATAAATATACAATCGATAATGATAATGATAAATGATGAATTAATTTACTATTTCATGTATTAATAACTACTCTTTACTGCAAATACTGATTAAACATGTATTGCAGTTGATTTTGTAGCTTATTTTTATAATTATTAAATACTCTACTCTTAATTTTTCTTTAATATATACCTCTTAGCTTCAGCTTCTAATCTTTTCCTGTACTCTTTCTCTTCTCATTGCTACTTTGACATCATTTCCAGCTTCTTCTTATCTTTTTGCTGACTTCTTGTTGCTTTCCTCCTTTTTCATTGTTACAGTGTATCTTTGTGCGACTATTGCCTCAGATTTACCATTATATCTTCATCATAACCTTCTACACCAATAATTCTATAAATTAAAAATGTTGATTCAATACCAATATTAGCAACTGCTGTTTGATTGAGCTCACATTTAATATAGTTGATTTTTATTGAGTAATAATCTATGCAGGGAAGTTTACCTTGATGTTTTCTTCAAGGTTGGCTTTAGAATACATATCAACAAAATCGAAGATACCATATATAAATTCAGTGGCTTAAACTGTTACAATAAAGAATTGAGTGGGCATTTTAAAGGTAGTTTCTGCAATAACCTTCAAATAATCTCTAGTTTGTTGAATAATTTTTGCACAAATATTCAATATAAACAGATTTATTTGCATATATATTATTAATTATTGTTATTATTTATACTTATACTTATATAGATGTTAAAATATTATAGGGGAGGGGGAGTTAAGTGGACTTCCAAAATTAGTAGTCCATTTTGATTTTAATATTTGTAAATAAAACTCCTATTCCATAACCTTATAACAATTATTTATTTAATATTTGGTATATATATTTAATTAAGTCAAAATATTACTAGAAAAAACAATGGTAGTGATATGGATAAAGAGCAATAGTGTGATGATAAACTCTAACACTATTACATAACTTCAATTCATATTTAATTATAACTTAATA
Organism: Oxytricha trifallax; assembly: GCA_000711775.1. Classification (NCBI taxonomy): domain Eukaryota; phylum Ciliophora; class Spirotrichea; order Sporadotrichida; family Oxytrichidae; genus Oxytricha; species Oxytricha trifallax. The sequence goes on along the minus strand of ARYC01009217.1, from coordinate 1,424 downwards.
TAAATTTTGGATAAATTAATACCACAATAATAACATTTTTATATGTTGCAAAAGATGGTACATTCGTTGAATAAACAGAGAGAAAATGTTGGAGTAAATAATTGTCAACTAAACCAAACATGTAAGTTTATGGTTGAGTCAAAATTATCAGTAAGCTGTAGCTCACCAATAAGCTAACATAAAGAAAGTTGATGGAGAAGTAACACCACCACCTGATAATAGAGGCAGGGTAGAGAGAGCTTTTTCTATTGAATCTGTGAAAAGAGAAATTTAAAATAAATTTCTATGCAAACTTTCTTTCTCTGCAAAAGTGCTAATATTGTAATTTACCATACCGACTATAAGAATTAAATACATAAGCACTGCAGAAGAGAAAGCATCTCATGCGAATATAAGCTTGAAGAGCAGTAAAGGATCACAGATAGGAAGTTCTATACCTACTGCAAGATCAGCTGGCTGACATGGAAGAGAAACTTAAGGAGCAATAGGCCAATATTTTCAATACAGAGTCTCAAATCAAACACAACAATATCAGCGTTTCAAATTTATTCTGCTCAGCCATCACTACTCGATGAATAATAATAATACTTATAAAGTTATTACGATTAAATGTTGTTTGGAGTGAGTTAGGTTGATTTATACTTTTATTTAGATTATTCTTTTTAGGTTATTTTAAATGATATTAAGAAGTGTTTTTAAACATTTATTTATATATTTTTATTAAATAATCACTAACAATGATTTATGTTGAGTTATATTCATGAAATAATAATTAATTTTTGTGTTTACTGTTACTCTTCTTAATGAAAACTAGAAAGAAAATGAACTTAGAAACGGAGTAAAAGCTTCCAGCAACAACACAAAATATTACCAAGAAGTAAGTTAGTATTATTATAAAATCAAACTATTTGACTGTTTTATCATGGATATAATGTTTTCTACTAACAATAAACAATAATGAATAATGGAGAGTTTTTTATCTTGAAGAATATATTATTATTATTATTATTATGTTATAATTGTGATGGTGGGGTAATGCATACACTTGGTTAATATATAAGTTTAATTCATACCCATAATTCTCTAAAATTTGTGAGAAAATCAATTCTCATTCAAATAATAAGGTGCTCGATTAAAATATTAAAATAAATAAGTTCAACTTTTCACCTTCAGCGTAAGCCCATTCGACTTAATCCAAATTCAGTCCCTTTGGTTTATTACCATTTCCATTTTTTATATATATTCCTTATCACTTTTCAAGTAATATCATCTGACTTAATGGTGATATACAGTGGTCTATTAATATTCAAAACCCCAAAACCCTTTCAGTAGTTTGATTGAGTTTTTGATTGATAAAAGTAGACTATTAGTGCATACTTTATTAGGGTTTTAATAGGGTTTATGTAGGGGTTTAATGTTTAAAT
>ARYC01009216.1:0-25935 GCA_000711775.1 Oxytricha trifallax | reverse complement strand
CACTTGCACTTATACAGAGCTGCCAGAGAACGAAGAGACAATGGAAAGATGGTTGAAGGCAGCCTTGAGTGAGAGAAGGCACTTTAAAAGCGACATAAACCATAGAAATTCAGAGAGAAAACCAAGATTAAGAATATGAGATTTATCTTAATTTTTTAAAGCAATTCACCATATTCATGTTTTTGCTATTAATAGTATATAGAGAATCGTGGAGGAATAGAAGCAGCAGCACTCACTGTCTCATGTTTGGAGATTGATTCTGCAATTTCTACATGTTACCATCTTGCATAAACTGCTCTTTCATCTTGCGTAAGTCAAGCAACTCACTTTCCATATCGTCATGTTATTGCTTCAACGTTTTAGTTTACTGCAAGAATTCTTGCTTATCTTATTTCAAAGCCATTTCATAGTCTTTTACCTCCTCTAATTATTCACGGGTTCTCTTTCTTTTAGATGAATCCTTAACGAGATTCACAACCTTACCTCGCTCAGCTACACAAGGAATTAAGAGAGTAAACTTACTGCTAAAGTTAAGGCATCTGCTGAGAGCTTCCACGAACTCGGGTCTCATTTCTATAACGAGATCTCTATTTTACTCTAGCTTTTCTCTTCGTTACAACATTGCATCATGAATCATCTGGGAGATACCGTCGGTGTCTAGGGTGAAGAGCAAGTCACAGATCCATTATCTATCTAGGTGGACCCAATCTCGTTCTTCAGGCAAGTATTGCAGCAATCTTGAAGACCCTCTTGCATAATCGAGAAAGTCTTGAACTGTAAGTCCATCGATTTGAGGCACTGCTGACACTTTGACTGCGTCTCTTCTTACGTACTATATTAACAGTTACAGGGTTAAGCTAGGGGTTACGTCTTTCTCTGCACTTATGATTTACTTAAGGTAATAAATGTTGGTGGAGTCAGCTTTGGGTAAGAAAGCGTGGCAGTCTAGGGCAAGAAAGTTGTATAGCTCTTTCTTACTTTTGCATTTCTGGGCGAGTTCTGAAACATTGATACCAGTAAGTTACTATTGCTTCATTAAACTTTAAAATTAAGGTGCCTTAAACTATTTTATATAGGCCAATTTTGATTCAGGAAGACACTACCGTTACTAAAATCAGAGAGTGCTTTTCATTATAATGAAATCGTAGCACGATCCAATTTCCGCCAGGGGAATTCCTACCAGCACTAAGAGAAATTACTATTATGATTTATGCTAAATACATTTATAGGTTAATTATAGAAAGATAAATAGAATAACTATCGTTGTCAATTAGATACTTTAAGTTTAGATTCATTAATATAATTAAACATAAAAATTAAGACAGCAATATTCTTAAAACCTATTATAATTTTTGGTTTTCAAAAATTCCTTTAAAAGGAATACGAATTATATCAAGCATATTAGAGCCTTATTAGAAGTAACATTACTTAAGATTAAGCTTGTAATATTTGGTAGAATGCTTAATTTTCTACATAATTAAAATTTTATATTTTTCTACAACTTATTAATTATAAAGGTATTCTTCAATCTATAATTATATATTTAGCAACAATTAAAAAATTAGGGTAATTACTTGGCCTAAACCCGCTTATCTTAGGATGAAGATTTGGGATTAAGATTAATATAATTAAAATTAAATTATAATTGGCTGAAATTAATTATAATTAGGCTAAAAACAAATATACGCACCCAGATTGGTTTATTTTATAGAGACAATTATTCGAGCCATTGGTTTTAATAATTAGCCAAAACTTTAATAAATTACGCCAATAATAATTTAAATTTAATTTAATTAATCTTAATCCCCAATCTTCATTCTTAATTGACTAACGGGGTTTTAATATAAATGAATAATATTAAATATCTAAAAAATATCATAGAGTATTACATAAAATGCTTCATTTTAATCTTACAATTTATTCCAGAATTTGAATTATAAATAATTGATTGAGTAAAAGTTTTCATACTCGACTATAAAAAATATTATCACATAGTAGGTTTTATAGACCAATATAAATTTTCTCCAAAATATTTTAGACTTTCTAAAAATAAGTACTTTATATTCCTATTGTAATATTTTAAAAAGAGTTAAGAGTTACTAAATCTATATCTATAGTCAGATTTCCTTTAATTTTAAATAAAATAATATTTCTAATTTATAAAGCCCTTTAAACTTATTAATACAAAATAAGCATTTAATTTCATTAGTATTTATGAAATTTAAATATAGAAATTTATCACAAAATCTAGCAAAAATTTATAAGTTAAGCTAGATTATAATAGTCAACTTAAATGTTAAATATTTAATATCTCTAATAAAATTTGTTGAATATAAATTTAATTTAATTGAAAATAACTAAGAGAGAAGTATAATTGTAATTTGATTCAGGTTAAATTCCTTAAATAAGAGAAAACTTAAATCAAATTTAAATTAAAATATAAATTTATTTTTCAAGATCGATTATATAATTATAATTTATTGATAAAGAATAGCAAGCTTAAATAAATTAGTTTATATTTACAATTTTTATATCTAAACATTTAAATTGTAATTAATTAAAATATAAATTTATTAATTATAATTACCCTGAAATTTAATCCAAAATTTTTAAGGGAAGTTAAGTTAATTGAATTCTTATTAATTTTTTAGGATTTTGAATATTCAATTTCAAAGACTCAAATACAAAAATAAATAATTATAACAAACTTAAATTTCTCTAATTTATTAAATTTTAAAAAGTTGTATTACAATGGAACTTCTCTCTTAGATAAATTAATTATGGATTTAATAAAATTAATTTTGAATATTCAAGTATTATTTTTATAAAAATGTAAGTTTAATAAATTTTAAAACATTTTTTAATTTAAGATTTTAAACAATTAACTTTCCTATTTAATGATATATTATTCAAAAATAAAATTATTATTGTCTATTATTAGTTATTTTAAGGGATAAATATATTTTATAGATAAAATGGTAAATGTATACATAAAATATAAGTAAGGCTAAAGCTTATGCAAAATTTTAAAACTTACTTTTTGTTTAAGCTTTTTTTATTATTTAGAATAGATAAATAGATGGCTTTATTTTAATTATTTATCTTTATTAATGGAATGGCTTAAGCAATAACTTTCTCAATTTAATCATAGATATTTTTTAAATAAATTTATTAATTTTACAATAATTTAAAGTGTCTCTAATACAATATTTATCTTTAATAATTAATAAATAATTGAAATTAATTAATTTTACTTTATTAAAAATACTAATAGTCTGATAAAAAATAATAAATTATTTATAACTTATGAATATGTATATTCAAGATTTATGTAAATTTTGAGCAATTTTAACTATCTATCTTAAATTTAGTAAAAAATATAGTAAATACTTCTAAATAATCTTTAAAAGCATTTATAAACCCATTATTTAGTCTTAAATTTAACAATCTTAACTTTTTACTATTGATAATTTTTCATATTTTTGATACTCAATAATTAAAAATAAATTATATTTTATACCAATAATTTAATTCAAAAAAGTAAAATAGTAATTAATTATTTATTTAAAGTATAAATTTATTATAATTATCTCAATTTTAAAGGCAAAATATAAAAAATTTGGTAATATTGCTAACATTTATTTAAAAATCTCAAATTGTAAGTTTGCTTAAAAAAATGGTTCCAAAATTTTCAATTATTAGAAATTTGAATTTTAGCTTTAAAATTTGGGATCCCTAAGAATAGGTTTATAAACTGAAGAATATTATTTATAATTATTATTATTATTTACTTAAGAGTTTTTTTTTACTTCAAATGGATTGTATTGATATAGGCAAGTGTGTAAGTCCTAACATATGCAAAAATTTCGTTTCAAAGCAAAATCAATAATACTTTTAAAACCAAGACACCTAAGTCTCAATTCATTCAAGCAAGAATGGTGAAATTCTTAAAAAAGGCTTTTCAGAGGTGAATGGTTGAGAGGAATAAAAGAAAAATAATTAAGAGTCAGCAGTCTAAGCTGGAGCTTAGGGTTTTATTTAGCAGTAACCTAGTTAATTGAATAACTAAAATAGAGATAAGCCTTAAGGGCAGTTATAGGCAGGTGCTTAAAATCCTCATTAATAACAAAATTAACTTATCCAACAAAGAATCTAACCAGTTTAAAATAACATCCAGCATTATGTTAATTTTAAACTTGATGTCATGCCAGAGCACAAGTTTTCAATAAGTAAAAACGCATAAATGGTTAGTCACTTGTACTCTTTTAATTATGAAAAGATTTTTATGAATGTTGTATAGTATTCCAAAAATTTAATAATAGGGAAATATATGATAAAGATCCTATATGTAAAGCAGCTTAAACTGATTTCAATGAAATCCTCAATATATAGCAGTTAGCTATTTCAAAACCAAATAAATTCGCACAGTTCTTTCACTGCCTTAATATTTTAATGGGGAACACCTATTTTATTTGTCTAGAATAAGCTATACAATATGCTCTCCTAAATGTTCTCAAGCCACAGTATATTGAAAACACATTATCAAGGAATAAGATGTTTGATGTTTTTGATAATTTTTTAGGACCAGTGCACGATAAATCATTCTAAATTTTCAGATTAAATAAATTTGACTCAAAATCTAAGCACGAGCTCTTAGATAAATCTTAAAAAAAGGAGACTTAATTGGATACCTTTAAGCTTAAAAGCATTCGCCAATATTAGTTCAAACTTCAGACAATGACAAGCAAGATTTTCTTGTTATTAAGAAATATTAGGAAGACTTGTATTTTATGAACTAAGACAGTTCAACTTTCAAAATAACAGAAAATGCAGATAATTACATGCAAGACCTTAGCGAAAGTATTGAAGAAATTGATTATAAATCATTTATTAGCACTCATTTTTTTGTATTAAATGTTACAATAATCCTGATAGAAACATTGAGAAGCATTTAATCAACATGTTTCATCTTATCTATGAGAGAAAGAAGTATGCTGAAATCATTTATTTTTGGAAAGCTTTTAATAACTTAGCTGAGTAGTAATTGAAAATGCCTGAAATCTAGAACAATAAGTTCGTACTTCCAGATTTTAAATATAATCCAACTAATTACTATTCCTTTTAGAATACCTAGAACTAGCAGAAAAGAGCTAAAACGAATTAATCCAAGAATCAAGAAAAATGCAACTATGAAGGAGATGAGGATTTATTCGAACTTGAACCAGCCAAATCAAATTAGTCTCTTATCAAAATGACCACCAGAAATAAGAAGTAAGAGGAGCAACTGAGTGGCAAGCAATATGGAAAGAAATAGTGAGCTCGTAATTAATTATTATTATTGAATTATAATAGCTGGACTGACAGTGCCAGCATTGATAATTTTAATGTTAATCTTGTTTCCCCTAAAAATTTAAAATTAACTACTTTAAATTTTATATTTATATTTATTTAATTAATTTTCATTCTTAAAATAGAATATCAATTATATTCAACTTAAGTGTTGAATTTATAAATGATAGTAATTTAGTATGGAAAAATAAATGAAAAGCATAACCTAATATTTGAAAGAAATTAATTCTTAAAAATTAAAATAAAATAATTTAATATTATTGTAAATTATAGTAGCAAATAAATCAAAATTATCTGATTTTAAAAAGTTTAAAATCTATAAAATCTGAAAATATAGTTGCTAATTTATTTTATAAAGGCATTTAAACATATAATTTCTTGGATTTAGTATGAAATAACATTAAACATACAGTTTAATTTTAATATAATTGTTTTTAATTAAAATTGCTTAATTTATAAAATGACTGCTTAAAAATATGGAATACTGATCTCCATATAAAAATGTTTGAAATTATCTAAATATAGCAATATAAAAATGTTAATTAGGGCACCTTATTTACTTGCTTGAAATAAATATAGTGAATTTAAGTTCCTTACACTGAATTCACAGAGGAATTGTGTGAATTAAATAAAAAGTGTATAAAATATTAGCGCGTTAATAAATAAAGTGCAATTTAATTTGAGTGTAACAAACATCTCTGTATATAAAAGGCTCTTAAATTAGTGCGAAAATTATGAAAAACATACATTTACAAAAAATAAAGGGCATGAATCGATAGATCTCGAGTTGCTGTAAAAAGTTCACACAAAGCGCAGTGAAGTTATTGGGGTGCGTGTGAGTTGCGTTGCAAATAAAGAAAGTGCGATAGGCATCGTAAATTGATCGCCTTTTGATTTCCATTATTAGTTTAATTATTAAAGTAGTAATTATTAATTAATAAAACACAAACTTAATTCAAATGTGGAGGCAAAACTGCATCCCCACACAAATAGTGTGAACAGTAAAACTTTGCACCTAACCTGTCAAGAGGGTTAAAACCCCATATATTATTGATCAGCATCTCAAACTCTATAAGACTAGTAAGTATGGTCTCAAAATAAAATCATGAATTTTTTCACATCTTCACCGTACTTGCATTCTCGAGATCGGCTCCCTCAATTTAAGTTAAATTCTGTCCTTTTAAATTTCCTTATTTATCGATATTATTAAAACTTTTTATCAACTTACAAATTCTTTGTGTACATACGTATTGGGGTTTATATATATATATATATATATATATATATATATATACTCTTGGCATAGTAGGCACAATTAAGTAGTCAAATAGTTAAAGCCAGCCAGTATCTTATTATAAAATTAAAATCTTCATAAATTTATACATACAGTTTCAGCTAAAAACAGCTTAAATTTATATAATAATTTAATAAATCATTGTTAATTAAAGCCAAAAAATGATTAATTTTCATGTATAAAAAATTAGCAATGTGTTTTGAAAATTACTGAATTTTTATGTTTTTTTCATTAAAAAATGCTAAATTTTGCATAGGTTTTTGGCTTATCTCGATACGAATCGCATACTTTTTGTCATTTTCAGAAAAAATTAAAACTGCCCTCCGAAACTTCTTGACCCAAAACTATTGTTAATTACGGGGCGCTGATCACGAATATGCCATCAAAACGCCATTTCGGACACGAGATGACCACGAACGAGGCTAGAGAAGATTTGGTGTTACTCAAATCGATGAGCTCATAGGCTTAGAGAGCCCGCACAGGAAATGAAAACACCCTTCCCTCCCTGTCTCCGCTATCAAAATCATGGGTTACCAAGGTAGATCGAAGTCATAATTGAAAAATATTTAATGATTCGCGATATAGCTTTGCCAGAAGTTCACTGCAATTTCACTAAAAATGCTATTCTTTGATAATGTCTGACTAAGCCTTAACACTGCTCTGTGATTAAGGTAACTCTGTCCCTGCAAAACTAGCGAAGAATATACTCAGAGAAGATCTTAGGTTATTAGAAAAGTAAACTATACAGTTGATAAGGAGGAGGAAGTGAAGAAAAATGCGTTATTACAAAGAAAGTTACAAGATGCACATATTAGCATATAATAAAAACTCATAAGGAAAATGCACTGTTAAGAGTCAAAAACATCAAATTCTTAGATAATTTATATAATCTTGAGGAATAAATTGAAGGCGTTTCCAAAAAATAGAGCTCAAAATATTACATAAATTTGTTAAAATTTACAATTTTTACAGAATTTTGCAAAAAAAAAACACTCAAAATTGGTATCGGATTTTTGAAAGTTCTCGAGCAAATCGCATAGTTTTCGTCATTTTCGAAAAAAATAAAACTGCTCTGCGAGACTTTTCGACCCCACACTATTGTTAATTAGGAGTTGCTGATCACGAATACGCTTCTATAAAGACGATTAGGACAAGGCATCAACACGAACGAGAGCCGGAAAATTTGATGTCACTCAAATGCCTGTTTTCATAGGCATAGAATGAAAACCCCCTTTCGTACCTTTATATGTCTACCCAATCTTTGGCAAAGATCTGAATTACTGGTTGTCAATCCGATTCTATAGCATGATGGTTTAAAATCAATGAAGCTAGGACTCAGCAATACTCTGGTTATCTTACTCTATTGGTTTCCATCATGAAATGAAAGTTTGATGACTATAAAGTCAATTACAACTATCCCAGATGCAAGTATACTCGATTGGCCTATGTGTTTTTCAATACTACATAGCTCCCTTTTAATCTAGATATTGCATTTTTGCTTTCACAATTTTTTTAATCTTCCTATTCTCAAAATTTTTGAATCTCTTTAAAACTGCTCAAATACGGTGTTTTCAGTCAGTTTCCCCTTTTTGATCATATTTTAAAATTATTATATTTTTGTGATTATCTGCAGTTTTTTACCATTTTTTTGGGGCAAATCCTCTAAAACATATTTTAAGAATTTAGAGATCGAGGAACAATAGTAGATACGTTAAAGAGCAGTCAAAGAAGAAAGGAAGGTTGTCTGAGGACTTTTCCCTGTGACAGAAGTCAAAGTCAAACTCTCTTTTCTAAGCTGATTGCCTCACTATCTCTAAAAGTACTTATCAGGTGAGGTCGTGATGGGTCAGGTTTGAAAGATGAGCTTAAAAAACTATGACCTGTAGCTTCCTACACCTGGATGAGCTGTTCAAGACTCAGTTTGGATAAGTCTCTTTTTGTATCATAGATTTGTATTGTTCCTGATTTCTTTACTACCTTCAGTACTACACAGTTACGGCAATGTTTACTACTGCTATGGTAACTTTACGATATTATCACTCCTGCAATATCTTCAGTTTCTCTACAGTACTCTCCGTTCTCTAATTTCCTACTAGATTCTCCAATGCTTATGTCTAACATATGTATCCCGTTGTCATTCATGACCACTGGTAGCAATGTGAAGTATTTACCTTTTGCTCACTGATTTGCCCTTCCTCGATTTGTCTGATGATAGTCGCCATTGTTTTTTTCTGACAAGTGGTTTCCTGGTATTAGGTAGAAGTGTTTCCATTTTTGGTTTATCGTTCTCTCGTGCTTAACCTAGCATTTCGATCAAAGATCCACTACTTGCTCCCCTTCTTATTGCTGCCTATCTCTCATCATACTTACAAGTGCTTTCTCAAGCTTTGTTTTTGTGCTTGAACAGCAGGCAATTGTTGTCATTATTAACACCATCTGATTTCATTCTTTCTTAGCGTAGATAATCTAATCAAAGCCTTTGCTTTTCACCTCAGTCAAGTCGATAATTTCTTGAATTTTATCTAATCTCCTTAAATACATGTTGATCCGTCCTCGTGCTTTTCAAGTTCAACCCTCTGAGCCTTGGGCTTGTTCATCTTCTTGCATTGATTTGTTTTTCCAATCTTCAACTTGCTCTTTAAACCCATCTGCTTGTTTAAGGCGACCTCTTTGCTCTTTTCTTTTCTGAATCCAAGTACTTCTTGATCTTTATTTCTGTCTCTATGCTCCAATCGTACTTCTTGTACCTTCTCAAAAAACTCTCTATTCTTGTTATACTGATCTCGTTGCTTTATCTATCTTTCTTTCCCTTTCAGATTATTTCACTTACTCTGATGTCTACTGATATTTGATCGCTACATAGTTACATCGCTACTTTAATTTGGCAATTAATTTTCTTTTTAATTTATTTAATTAATTTTAACTTTCTATTTCTCTCTTATTATATACTTCTTGGTATTCTTTCATCAAGATATTCATATTGCTCATCAAATCAGATTCAATATTTTTTCCATCAAAGTCAGCTCCTTATTTCTTGACGTAGTTCATTTTTAATAGCTTCTTGATAGGTTAATAGTATTTCCGTACTTCCAATTTTCTTATCCTCTGATCTAACCATATCATATTAATTATGACTTCTATTTGTTTTTGTATTTCTAAGTCAAATAATCTATTCTCCATTAACAGTTATGAGAATCTTGTTGGGTCTCCTGCCTGATTTAGCAGATGACATCTATTCATATGTTTTGCGTGTTCTAAGACCTTGAACACACTGCAGAAATGGCTGATGCCAATATTTACAAATGTCTTTCCTTGTGTTATTGCCATCATCGTGTCCATTACGTTTTTTGTTAAAAATATTTTCTTTCTTTTCTTTAACTCACCACATTTCTGTTTTATTTCGTATTTTACTCATTTTGGCCTTAGGAACTATTCAACGTTCAGATTGATTTTCTTTAAGTTTCTCTCAGCTAAATCTCTTATTATTTCATTAATGCAAGATTTCTTCATTTGAGTTACATTCCTTAGTATTTTATTCGGAATATCTCTTGGCATTTTAATGCTTTTCTCTTTAGTTACAGTTCCATTTTTTCTATTTCTTAATTCTTACAAATTATGCTGCTTCTAAATGGTTATATATATGTAAATCATTAGAGACCTGATTTAAGCCATCATAATCGTGTCGTTCATCGTGCTATTGTTTGACTTTGTAAGTCTCTGGTAAAACTCTGTCTGCTTTTTAATGTTATTCTACGTGTTCTTTTGTAGGTTTTGTGTGTTCAGACAAATGTTAAATCCCAGATATATTGTTTCATGGTTTTTATAATTCCTTCTATCTAAAACTCTCTCTCAAACCCTCTCGCATCAATTATAAATACTTTCTTTTTGGTGTTAAATTTCAAGTTATGTGATTTTTCAATCTCCCTGAAGTACTCTACCACTCTTTTGAATTATTGTGGGTCTTTGACATTCACCAATATATCATATGTGAATGCTATCAATTTGCCTAATTTAATCAGCGACTTCAGCTCTTATTATTAATATAGCGCAAAATTGATATAAAATAGCATGGGTGATAGTCTGCTTCCTTGAGCCACCCCTTGCTACGTGACTATCTAATCTTCTTCATACTTAATCTTGTTGCCATTGTACAAAGACTCAATTAGGTTAACTATTTCTGCTTCCTTTTAACTCCCTATTCTTTCCCTCAAAATTTGTTGTGGTTAGTCTTTCCAAACTGAGTCATATGCCTTTTAAAGATCCACCAACAGATAAGCATCTCTCTGTTTACTCTTTTTACTTCTTTATTTCTTTATTTGTTCTAACAACTTTATTAGATTTACATGTGTGCTTTTGTTCTCTTTAAACTTGTTTTAATAGTTTCTCGTTATTAAAAGTTTACTTTATCCTTAATTGAAATTATTTATTATAACTTTCTCCACTATTTTGCTCAAGTGATAATTGATTGATATTTTTCAAAATTTATTTTATAAGCAAATTGTTGAAATATATATCATTCATTAATCCAAATGTTTATACTCATAAATCAAAACAACTTGACAACTATGATTATCATATTTCTTAAATTGTAATTAATACATAAAAATGTAAAAAGTTGTTTATATTTTATTAACTTTTGCCATTCTTGTATTTATATTATATGATTATTAATAGTTAAATCATCATTAATATCTAAGTTAAGTATAGTTAATAAATGAATGAATGTCTATAAATTAAATAATTTTTATAAATATTGATAGTTAATTTTAAGAAATTTTTGTTCTCATTTTTTTACTAATAAAATTAATATCATAGTTTTAAATATAGCTATCAGAATTGTTGAAAAATTTAATTCATTTAATGTTTATATTATAATTATCAATCAAAATATATACAGTTTATTAAAATTAATATAAATGGTTATAAGTAATAAGAACATGGTTTCTTCAAAGTAAAACATTAATTGTGAGGCAGAAGTAAGAAAAATTTGCTACTTTTGCCCCACTTTTATTCTCCTCAACAATTCTGTATATTTCAAATATATTATTATTATTTATTATAATTATATTTATCATTGACTTAGTATCTATGACTCATTTTAAATATTTATTTCTACAATTCACTTATAATAATAAGTTTAGATAATAAGTCTAGTGTTGTTAACTTCCGGATAAAGATCATTCTGGTCTTTGCATAGTAGGATCAATCTTCCCTCCTTGATGATATAATCTGGTATTTATCCTGAGTTCAACCACTCTCCTACTTTTCTACTCACTGTCATTGTTATCCATTTTTATTTTAGTAACATTTTTCCATCAAATCCGTCAGGGTCTATAGCTCTATTGAAGTTACATTCCCTTATACTTCTTTTGACTTCCTATTCTTCACCAAATTTGCCCTTCTGCTGCTCATCGATCATTATTGCATCTATTTTACTTGTTTCTTTGTTCTTGAGTTCTCTGCTATCTCTATATAGTTAGGTGTAGTACTCTATTATCTTTATTTTTGTTTCTTCTCCTGGTTCTAGCCTTTCCTAATTAATTTTAATTCCCTTGACTTGTTGTACTTGCTTTTGACATTTTGTTAGTCTTTTTACCATGTAGAAGAATCCTTTTAGATCATTCCTATTTAGGTATTGTTCTAGGTCCATTTTCGCTTCTCTCCATTTAACCTTCGCGTATTGGAACGCGTTGTCTGTTTTATTTCGATTGCTCTTCACAAACCACTCGGATGTCCGTTAGTACCAATTCTTCCCTTTAGTTTACTTTCATATCTAGTCCATGAAACATTGTTGAATCGGTGTGTTTAAGTCTTTTAGTGTTAACTCTTTCCCTCCCTCTATAAATGTCTTCCAGCATTGTTTTCTTATGTCCGATATTCTTACTGCTCTGTCCTTATCGGCCAACCTATAGTCATCCTTATGATATTTGGTTTTAAGTTTGAATTAAATTAATTTGTGGTCAGTTTGCCTCAATTAACTCGTCTCCCAGGTTTAAGTTTCTACATTTGAGATTATCTGGTCTAGTTGGTTTCCTCTTTTATGAGTTTCCACTCTCTCTGGAATGGATTCTTTTAGACCTTCTTTATTTAGTCTTTTCCCAAGTTCCTTTATGTTAAAGTTTAAATCACCCATGACTATAACTCTCTGTTTCTGACCCTTTTGTTTCCGCGATTTTATTATGTATATTAACCGATTTAATTGTTCCTTAACTTTCTCATTCCAGTATGGGGTATGTAATTCGTGATCACGTGGGGAATACTCCCACATTCAGTATCGTCCATGTTACAAATTACTTAAAAGTTTAAATAGTCTTCATTTCATATTTTTCACTATTTAGTACTAGTACTCCTCCATTTCTGGCAAGTTATGTTTATGCAATGTCTTTGCTATTGATTCCTATCAATCTCTGAAGTCTAGTTTCCACTAATCCTACATATATAGTCAGGAATTTTGCTGCCTTCTATTTCCTTCACCAGTTAATCTTGCTTTAGTTTAGAGTTCAATCCTCTTACATTTTAAAGGCAAATTCTGAATTCTATCGTCTTTGCATTTAGTTACCTTTTATTTCTGATAATCTACTCCCTCCTTTTTGACAGTTATTTCTCCCAAAATCTTTCATTCCTTCTAACCCATCTTTCAGCTTCACTTACTAGTTGATAAAACTCATACTGTCGTCTATTGTCGCTGTTATATTCTAACTAAATATTGTGGTGATGGAATGTCTAATTTTGGGAGTTTGGTTTTGAATTTTCAAAGTATTTTGCCAATGTTTGTTGAGAACTTCTTTTCTCTGTTTTCCATTAATCTTCATTGTAAACTGGTAGTCTTCTTCGTTATTGGTTGGTTACTTTCCTGGTTCCATTTTCCACACCTTTAATTTGCCAATTAATTTTCTATTAAATTTATTAATTTATTTATTTAATTATATTTATAATTATTATAAAAAGATCTGGTTACTTTTAAAAAAATAATTAAACTATAACAAAAAGTCCTTAATTATATATGAAAAATCTTACTGTAAATATATAGATTTATCTAATAAGTATTAAAAGTTACCATAAAAAATAATTTTATTTATCAAGTCATCTTAAGTTAATGAATGCATGTAAAAGTCCTCATGATGTCTTCTCTACAGAAAGTCAGTCTTACTCATCATTAGAACTGTTGTCCTAGATTTTGTAGACAAACATGGAGGGATTTAACTTTTTAACAACTAGAAATGTTGTTTTCGGAGTGCTTTATTCGAAAAAAGGACTTAGAATTGAATAGTTACATGGCAGGGTGGATCTATGTGGGCTTGAAAATTCCCTCTTATAATAGAAATTCCTTGCTTTTCTAGTCAAGCTCAACTGCCATTATCGAGGTCTTCCTGACCTCTGCTAACATTTTTATTGCTTTCTTACTTTGTTATAATCCATTTCCCTACATTTCTAGATGTTAAAGCTCTCTCATTTCGTAATGATGAAGAATTTGTGGTTGATTTTGGAAAGTTAATTTTTATCATTCTTTTGTCATTTTTCAAAGAAATTGGAATTCTCCAGAAAATATTTTATTCTTTTTGAAAATGTCTAAAACCCCCATTCTTAGGATTCATATCTCTAATTCAAGGGATAATCCGCTCTTCACTGGCTACCTGCATACCTTTCTCTGCTGCCTTCCTATATCTTTCACGTGAAACTACAATAAATGCTATATAATTTTACTATTCTTACGACTATCAATGGCTAACCTAAGGAAATAAATAAGACTGTCGACCTAGTATTTAACTGTGAGAACACTGCACAATATCGTCTCCATGTGTATAAATAAATTGAATTGAAGACAATTTATAGAAAGCTTATTCCGCAATAAAAGGAAAAGACCTAATTTTGATGAAACTGAAAAAGATTAAACGATGGACGATTACTAAAGTGACTTTACTTTAGCTATACAAGAACTGATGGGGAAGCCATTGAGTTTAACACTTTGCGGTTGAAACCCTAGGAGTATTCCAAACTTACAATTCATAATGACTATTTCATCATTCTTTTCCAAGAAGAGTTACAATCAATCAATCAGATTGGTTGAGGGAACGCCAATTCCATTATGTTGAACTCATCAAAGTAAGAAAAGCCATTAGAATAAAGAGGTATTCTATATGCTGTTAAAGATAATTCCAGAAGAATTGAGAGGAATAGCTAAAGAACAATAATAAAAACTTTTACTCCCTCACTGTATCTATATAAATAAAAGTAAAGTAATAACAAGTTCATTATCATGAATAGTGTCAGTCATTGCAGTGCTATCAATAATTGTACCACCAATCTATAATTCTTGCTAGTAGAGATCATCATCACCTTCTTGATAAGAGAATATTTCTTTAGCAGAGTAAATGACTGTCTAGGATACGACAAGTCACTGCAGTGTAACATGCTTTATCGATTAGAGCTTAAGTAGAGAGAGTGGGATAAACATGAGCAAAGTTGCGTTTGTAATTAATAACATTTTCTTGATAATATTATAGTAAGTGTTACCTTCATAGAAGGAAAGTGAAATAGTTGCAGTTGCCTATTCTTGAGTGATGCTTCGGGCCTCTAGAGTGAAGCTTACCAACTTTAAGTCAGAGGTTGCAGGAAGACGAGCAACTGCAATTGGAGGCGTTTGGTATCGACAGAGAGAGACCCAAAAGTGATTGAGTGGAGGAGATATTTCAAGTGATTGTTCTTTTAATCGAGGAATAACTCTACAGATTCGCATCTAAGATGCTATAGAAGAACCCTTTCATCCCTTACTTGTTTGCTTAGAAATAAAAATAAATAATAATTATAATTAAAATAATTGATTAAAATAAAAGCATCATCACTAAGACGAAGCCACCAGGTTCTAGTAGCACTACGACGAGAAAATCAAGCTACTCTAGGCCAACATGAAGAAAGATAATGACCTGAGGGAGGCACCTGCAGAAGCAAAGGCTAGCTATTTGCAAATTATTAAATTGATCAATAAGCTATGACCAATGACTCATAAGTGCTAATATAAATTTAATTAAGATAAATACTTAAAATTTCATTTCACTTTATTATTATATGTTTTGTATAAATTATTATATTTAATTTTGTGTATTTTCTCGAATTAAAATGTAATTTATCATAGATACTAATTTATTTAAAATTTCTTGATAGGGTTTCTTTTGATATAATAGGCCTTTTGTCAATATTAACAATTAAGATGTTGATGGTCTTATAATATCTACTTATTTAAAATGCTTTATTAATTAATAATATCCTTATTTTACTTTTAATAAAATGTAATTAAATATTAATTATCAAAAGCTCCAGTCTATTTTTACACTTATATTTCTTTTATTGCATCACTTATGAAAGTCTTTGCGTCTAATTACCGATTAATTTTCCAATTGCTTTACTATCGTCATGAAATATGCTAAATTAAGTTACCCACTAAAGAACCTCTCCTACACATTTATATCCTTAAAACAACTACAATAACTAGATTCGTGAATTTAAAACAGAAAATGCTAATCGTTAACCAACTAGGCAGGGTGATGATGGCAAAAGGTGCATCAGCAACCATCAGGATGGAGGTGGCCTTTGTCTAGCTGATGCTAGTTGTTGCCATGTTCGATTAGCTCATCAACACGCCAGTGAGATTTCAAGGATGCTTTCAAGAAGATGAGTTTCTCCACTTATAAGGAGCTATACTCGTGTTAAATCATTGTTAATAACATCTTCATAGGGATGATCATCACATGGTACACTTCTTAAATATATTTATTGTTTTATTATAAATGATTTGTTAGCTAACATTTGATTAAAATTTTTGTTAAATATGCATAATAATAAATTATAATCCAATCAAAAAATGGGATGAGAATCGTAATTATAATTCATTTACTAGTAACATCCATTTAAAATCATTATTTCTAATAATCATTCTTTAATATTCATACAATAATTGAGAGTTTATTTATGTTGAAATACAAGATATATAATATAATTAGTAGTTAAAATTAAATATTATCAAATACTGTGAACTTTACTACATCCCATACTAATTAATATAGAAATAATCAAATTAGAAATTGAACAGACCGAAACTTTACAATAAGTATTAAGTGATTCAAAACCCAATTACTACAAATAAGACCGAACCTCAATCATGCATGTCATTAAACGTACTTACAAACAGCCTGAATATCCTCCACTCTACAACATCAATGAATTTATAATTATTAAATAATTGAACACAATAATCTACTGTTATACTTTCCATAATAAACTTTAAACTCTGAATGTTGAGACATTTGCACTCAAATATCAGAGGATAGTGAAATACACTGCATGCATCGATCGGCACTGCTTTCACCATAAACTAGAGACCATTTAACAACTACTCAATATGATTGCTTTATAAACCATTTCTCAATGGGGCTGGTTATTGACTATTGCCTGAGAGCATTGTATATTTAGTCAGATTGCGCTATTATTTAACATAACCTCGTTACTACTACACTTATCTGATTTAACTTTAGTAAATAGAAGTAACTATATATACATAAACATTTATTTTAATAATTTGTGGTAGAAACAATTTAAACATTTTGTGGTGATAACTCCAAACATAGATAGATCTATGAAAAATGAAAAGCAAACTATGCATAGATAAAGGCTTAATAATATAATTAGAGTTTAGAATAATAAGTATATTAATAATAATAATATAAAAGTATTAAAAATTTGGATGAATAAAGATTTTAATATAAAATGATTTTGAAATATTGTATTTTTTTTTGTATTATTATAAAAAAATCCAGAATATTTCTAAAATTACAGATAGTTCTAACTTAATCTTATTCTTTAATATCAAACTGCAGTGATTGATTAACTTTAACATCATCTTTTTCATTGTTGGTTTATGAAGTGCTAATATTTCTGATAATATATTTAATGTGTGCTAAAATCATCCATTTTGATGTGTTTCTACTAAAAATATTGTGGATTGGCTCTGTGAAGTTAAAAATCCCATCTATATCGTCTTTGTATTGTTACTTCTCAGATCTATCTCGTTGTGGTAAGTCCAAGGCATCTGTCATCTCAGTGTAATCTTTCAAAGGCATCTGTACAATCTCTGCATCCTTGCAACAGCCCTGCATCATCCACCCACTGTCGTTGCCATCATCTTCTTCTCTTCTCGTGTGCTTCTTTAGCTCTTCATCATCAATAGCACCCTCATTCACGAATTAGTTCTATCTTCTTTGACAAGTTCATCAGCTTAAGGTTAGTCTCCAGATTGGGCATCTTAGGTATTTGTATCAACGAATATTGCAAAAAATATCACAGGAACATCTTTTAGAAATACTATTCCAAAGGCACTACTCAATTCTCCATACTTTGATCTATGGAAATGGGGTCTCCAACTTAGACAAGCGCAAATATGACCGATATAACTAGAGATCTTTATTTTATGGGATCTCGCTATCTCATTTGTGAGAACCTAAAAGCACATTTCCTAAGAAGTTCGATCGAGGAAGATGATCTCCTAAACAATATACTTGCAGACACCTCTATGATTCTCCCCTTCCACTAGTTGCCAGTTCTATTCCCCATGTAGCTGTAAATTGGCCTTGGCGGATGCATAGGCTTGTTATAAATATATTTAAAATTTAATTTTGTTGGAAAAGTACTCGCTGACATGAGAAATTCACTTTTCATTTTTAATATCTTTTTCAAGTCAATTACCAGCCTGTGAAGTCAAATCTTGGCAATTTTCAGTTTGAGATAGGCATTTGAATGATTGAAAATATTTAAATCATTAAATTCTCAAATAATAGTCAGCCGAAATTTCTCAACAATTACTATTAAGAAAGAGCGACTTCAGATGCATAGGCTTGTTATAAATATATTTAAAATTTAATTTTGTTGGAAAAGTACTCGCTGACATGAGAAATTCACTTTTCATTTTTAATATCATTTTCAAGTCAATTACCAGCCTGTGAAGTCAAATCGTGGCAATTTTCAGTATGAGATAGGCATTTGAATGATTGAAAATATTTAAATCATTAAATTCTCCAATAATAGTCAGCCGAAATTTCTCTACAAATACTTTAAAGAAAGAGTGACTTCAGATGCATAGGCTTGTTATAAATATATTTAAAATTTAATTTTGTTGGAAAAGTACTCGCTGACATGAGAAATTCACTTTTCACCTTTAATATCTTTTTCAAGTCAATTACCAGCCTGTGAAGTCAAATCTTGGCAATTTTCAGTATGTGATAGGCATTTGAATGATTGAAAATTTTTATATCATTAAATTCTCCAATAATAGTCAGCCGAAATTTCTCTACAAATACTATAAAGAAGTAGCGACTTCAGATGCATAGGCTTGTTATAAATATATTTAAAATTTAATTTTGTTGGAAAAGTACTCGCTGACATGAGAAATTCACTTTTCATTTTTAATATCTTTTTCAAGTCAATTACCAGCCTGTGAAGTCAAATCTTGGCAATTTTCAGTTTGAGATAGGCATTTGAATGATTGAAAATATTTAAATCATTAAATTCTCAAATAATAGTCAGCCGAAATTTCTCAACAATTACTATTAAGAAAGAGCGACTTCAGATGCATAGGCTTGTTATAAATATATTTAAAATTTAATTTTGTTTGGAAAAGTACTCGCTGACATGAGAAATTCACTTTTCATTTTTAATATCTTTTTCAAGTCAATTACCAGCCTGTGAAGTCAAATCTTGGCAATTTTCAGTTTGAGATAGGCATTTGAATGATTGAAAATATTTAAATCATTAAATTCTCAAATAATAGTCAGCCGAAATTTCTCAACAATTACTATTAAGAAAGAGCGACTTCAGATGCATAGGCTTGTTATAAATATATTTAAAATTTAATTTTGTTGGAAAAGTACTCGCTGACATGAGAAATTCACTTTTCATTTTTAATATCTTTTTCAAGTCAATTACCAGCCTGTGGGGTCGAATCTTGGCAATTTTCAGTTTGAGATAGGCATTTGAATGATTGAAAATATTTAAATCATTAAATTCTCCAATAATAGTTAGCCGAAATTTCTCTACAATTACTATTAAGAAAGAGCGACTTCAGATGCATAGGCTTGTTATAAATATATTTTAAATTTAATTTTGTTGGAAAAGTACTCGTGACATGAGAAATTCACTTTTCATTTTTAATATCTTTTTCAAGTCAATTACCAGCTTGTGAAGTTAAATCTTGGCAATTTTCAGTTTGAGATAGGCATTTGAATGATTGAAAATATTTAAATCATTAAATTCTCCAATAATAGTCAGCCGAAATTTCTCAACAATTACTATTAAGAAAGAGCGACTTCAGATGCATAGGCTTGTTATAAATATATTTAAAATTTAATTTTGTTGGAAAAGTACTCGCTGACGTGAGAAATTCACTTTTCATTTTTAATATCCTTTTCAAGTCAATTACCAGCCTGTGGGGTCGAATCGTGGCAATTTTCAGTATGAGATAGGCATTTGAATGATTGAAAATATTTAAATCATTAAATTCTCCAATAATAGTTAGCCGAAATTTCTCTACAAATACTTTAAAGAAAGAGTGACTTCAGATGCATAGGCTTGTTATAAATATATTTAAAATTTAATTTTGTTGGAAAAGTACTCGCTGACATGAGAAATTCACTTTTCATTTTTAATATCTTTTTCAAGTCAATTACCAGCCTGTGGGGTCGAATCTTGGCAATTTTCAGTATGTGATAGGCATTTGAATGATTGAAAATTTTTATATCATTAAATTCTCCAATAATAGTTAGCCGAAATTTCTCTACAAATACTATAAAGAAGTAGCGACTTCAGATGCATAGGCTTGTTATAAATATATTTAACATTTGATTTTGTTGGAAAAGTACTCGCTGACATGAGAAATTCCCTTTTCATTTTTATTATCATTTTCAAGCCAATAACCTGCCTGTGAAGTCAAATCTTGGCAATATTCTTGATGAGATAGGCGCATTTGAATGATTGAAAATATTTAAATCATTAAATTCTCCAATAATACTCAGCCGAAATTTCTCTAAAAATACTTCGAAGAAAGAGCGACTTCAGATGCTTAGGCTTGTTATAAATTTATATAACATAAGATTTAGTTGGAAAAGTACTCGCTGACATGAGAAATTCCCTTTTCATTTTTATTATCATTTTCAAGCCAATAACCTGCCTGTGAAGTCAAATCTTGGCAATATTCTTGATGAGATAGGCATTTGAATGATTGAATATTTAAATCATTAAATTCTCCAATAATACTCAGCTGAAATTTCTCTTCAAATACTACAAAGAAAGAACGACTTCAGATGCATAGGCTTGTTATAAATATATTTAATATTTAATTTTGTTGGAAAAGTACTCGCTGACATGAGAAATTCACTTTTCATTTTTAATATCCTTTTCAAGTCAATTACCAGCTAGTGAAGTTAAATCTTGGCAATTTTCAGTATGAGATAGGCATTTGAATGATTGAAAATATTTAAATCATTAAATTCTCCAATAATAGTCAGCCGAAATTTCTCAACAAATACTATAAAGAAAGAGCGACTTCAGATGCATAGGCTTGTTATAAATATATTTAAAATTTAATTTTGTTGGAAAAGTACTCGCTGACATGAGAAATTCACTTTTCATTTTTAATATCCTTTTCAAGTCAATTACCAGCCTGTGGGGTCGAATCCTGGCAATTTTCAGTATGAGATAGGCATTTGAATGATTGAAAATATTTAAATCATTAAATTCTCCAATAATAGTTAGCCGAAATTTCTCTACAAATACTATAAAGAAAGAGCGACTTCAGATGCATAGGCTTGTTATAAATATATTTAAAATTTAATTTTGTTGGAAAAGTACTGCAGACGTGAGAAATTCACTTTTCATTTTTAATATCATTTTCAAGTCAATTACCAGCCTGTGAAGTCAAATCGTGGCAATTTTCAGTATGAGATAGGCATTTGAATGATTGAAAATATTTAAATCATTAAATTCTCCAATAATAGTCAGCCGAAATTTCTCTACAAATACTTTAAAGAAAGAGTGACTTCAGATGCATAGGCTTGTTATAAATATATTTAAAATTTAATTTTGTTGGAAAAGTACTCGCTGACATGAGAAATTCACTTTTCACCTTTAATATCTTTTTCAAGTCAATTACCAGCCTGTGAAGTCAAATCTTGGCAATTTTCAGTATGTGATAGGCATTTGAATGATTGAAAATTTTTATATCATTAAATTCTCCAATAATAGTCAGCCGAAATTTCTCTACAAATACTATAAAGAAGTAGCGACTTCAGATGCATAGGCTTGTTATAAATTATTTAAAATTTAATTTTGTTGGAAAAGTACTCGCAGACGTGAGAAATTCACTTTTCATTTTTAATATCATTTTCAAGTCAATTACCAGCTTGTGAAGTCAAATCTTGGCAATTTTCAGTATGAGATAGGCATTTGAATGATTGAAAATATTTAAATCATTAAATTCTCCAATAATAGTCAGCCGAAATTTCTCTACAAATACTTCAAAGAAAGAGCGACTTCAGATGAATAGGCTTGTTATAAATTTATATAAAATTTAAAATTTAATTTTGTTGGAAAAGTACTCGCTGACATGAGAAATTCACTTTTCATTTTTAATATCCTTTTCAAGTCAATTACCAGCCTGTGGGGTCGAATCCTGGCAATTTTCAGTATGAGATAGGCATTTGAATGATTGAAAATATTTAAATCATTAAATTCTCCAATAATAGTTAGCCGAAATTTCTCTACAAATACTATAAAGAAAGAGCGACTTCAGATGCATAGGCTTGTTATAAATATATTTAAAATTTAATTTTTGTTGGAAAAAGTACTCGCTGACATGAGAAATTCACTTTTCATTTTTAATATCCTTTTCAAGTCAATTACCAGCCTGTGGGGTCGAATCCTGGCAATTTTCAGTATGAGATAGGCATTTGAATGATTGAAAATATTTAAATCATTAAATTCTCCAATAATAGTTAGCCGAAATTTCTCTACAAATACTATAAAGAAAGAGCGACTTCAGATGCATAGGCTTGTTATAAATATATTTAAAATTTAATTTTTGTTGGAAAAGTACTCGCTGACATGAGAAATTCACTTTTCATTTTTAATATCCTTTTCAAGTC
The DNA here is from genome assembly GCA_000711775.1 of Oxytricha trifallax. Lineage (NCBI taxonomy): Eukaryota > Ciliophora > Spirotrichea > Sporadotrichida > Oxytrichidae > Oxytricha > Oxytricha trifallax. Next base: position 3,108 of record ARYC01009216.1, on the reverse strand, counting down.
AATTACCAGCCTGTGGGGTCGAATCCTGGCAATTTTCAGTATGAGATAGGCATTTGAATGATTGAAAATATTTAAATCATTAAATTCTCCAATAATAGTTAGCCGAAATTTCTCTACAAATACTATAAAGAAAGAGCGACTTCAGATGCATAGGCTTGTTATAAATATATTTAAAATTTAATTTTGTTGGAAAAGTACTCGCTGACATGAGAAATTCACTTTTCATTTTTAATATCCTTTTCAAGTCAATTACCAGCTAGTGAAGTTAAATCTTGGCAATTTTCAGTATGAGATAGGCATTTGAATGATTGAAAATATTTAAATCATTAAATTCTCCAATAATAGTCAGCCGAAATTTCTCAACAAATACTATAAAGAAAGAGCGACTTCAGATGCATAGGCTTGTTATAAATATATTTAATATTTAATTTTGTTGGAAAAGTACTCGCTGACATGAGAAATTCACTTTTCATTTTTAATATCCTTTTCAAGTCAATTACCAGCTAGTGAAGTTAAATCTTGGCAATTTTCAGTATGAGATAGGCATTTGAATGATTGAAAATATTTAAATCATTAAATTCTCCAATAATAGTCAGCCGAAATTTCTCAACAAATACTATAAAGAAAGAGCGACTTCAGATGCATAGGCTTGTTATAAATATATTTAATATTTAATTTTGTTGGAAAAGTACTCGCTGACATGAGAAATTCACTTTTCATTTTTAATATCCTTTTCAAGTCAATTACCAGCTAGTGAAGTTAAATCTTGGCAATTTTCAGTATGAGATAGGCATTTGAATGATTGAAAATATTTAAATCATTAAATTCTCCAATAATAGTCAGCCGAAATTTCTCAACAAATACTATAAAGAAAGAGCGACTTCAGATGCATAGGCTTGTTATAAATATATTTAAAATTTAATTTTGTTGGAAAAGTACTCGCTGACATGAGAAATTCACTTTTCATTTTTAATATCCTTTTCAAGTCAATTACCAGCCTGTGGGGTCGAATCCTGGCAATTTTCAGTATGAGATAGGCATTTGAATGATTGAAAATATTTAAATCATTAAATTCTCCAATAATAGTTAGCCGAAATTTCTCTACAAATACTATAAAGAAAGAGCGACTTCAGATGCATAGGCTTGTTATAAATATATTTAAAATTTAATTTTGTTGGAAAAGTACTCGCTGACATGAGAAATTCACTTTTCATTTTTAATATCCTTTTCAAGTCAATTACCAGCTAGTGAAGTTAAATCTTGGCAATTTTCAGTATGAGATAGGCATTTGAATGATTGAAAATATTTAAATCATTAAATTCTCCAATAATAGTCAGCCGAAATTTCTCAACAAATACTATAAAGAAAGAGCGACTTCAGATGGCAAGGCTTGTTATAAATATATTTAATATTTAATTTTGTTGGAAAAGTACTCGCTGACATGAGAAATTCACTTTTCATTTTTAATATCCTTTTCAAGTCAATTACCAGCTAGTGAAGTTAAATCTTGGCAATTTTCAGTATGAGATAGGCATTTGAATGATTGAAAATATTTAAATCATTAAATTCTCCAATAATAGTCAGCCGAAATTTCTCAACAAATACTATAAAGAAAGAGCGACTTTCAGATGAATAGGCTTGTTATAAATATATTTAAAATTTAATTTTGTTGGAAAAGTACTCGCTGACATGAGAAATTCACTTTTCATTTTTAATATCCTTTTCAAGTCAATTACCAGCCTGTGGGGTCGAATCCTGGCAATTTTCAGTATGAGATAGGCATTTGAATGATTGAAAATATTTAAATCATTAAATTCTCCAATAATAGTTAGCCGAAATTTCTCTACAAATACTATAAAGAAAGAGCGACTTCAGATGCATAGGCTTGTTATAAATATATTTAAAATTTAATTTTGTTGGAAAAGTACTCGCTGACATGAGAAATTCACTTTTCATTTTTAATATCCTTTTCAAGTCAATTACCAGCTAGTGAAGTTAAATCTTGGCAATTTTCAGTATGAGATAGGCATTTGAATGATTGAAAATATTTAAATCATTAAATTCTCCAATAATAGTCAGCCGAAATTTCTCAACAAATACTATAAAGAAAGAGCGACTTCAGATGCATAGGCTTGTTATAAATATATTTAATATTTAATTTTGTTGGAAAAGTACTCGCTGACATGAGAAATTCACTTTTCATTTTTAATATCCTTTTCAAGTCAATTACCAGCTAGTGAAGTTAAATCTTGGCAATTTTCAGTATGAGATAGGCATTTGAATGATTGAAAATATTTAAATCATTAAATTCTCCAATAATAGTCAGCCGAAATTTCTCAACAAATACTATAAAGAAAGAGCGACTTCAGATGCATAGGCTTGTTATAAATATATTTAAAATTTAATTTTGTTGGAAAAGTACTCGCTGACATGAGAAATTCACTTTTCATTTTTAATATCCTTTTCAAGTCAATTACCAGCCTGTGGGGTCGAATCCTGGCAATTTTCAGTATGAGATAGGCATTTGAATGATTGAAAATATTTAAATCATTAAATTCTCCAATAATAGTTAGCCGAAATTTCTCTACAAATACTATAAAGAAAGAGCGACTTCAGATGCATAGGCTTGTTATAAAAATATATTTAAAATTTATAATTTTTGTTGGAAAAGTACTCGCTGACATGAGAAATTCACTTTTCATTTTTAATATCCTTTTCAAGTCAATTACCAGCCTGTGGGGTCGAATCCTGGCAATTTTCAGTATGAGATAGGCATTTGAATGATTGAAAATATTTAAATCATTAAATTCTCCAATAATAGTTAGCCGAAATTTCTCTACAAATACTATAAAGAAAGAGCGACTTCAGATGCATAGGCTTGTTATAAATATATTTAAAATTTAATTTTTGTTGGGAAAAGTACTCGCTGACATGAGAAATTCACTTTTCATTTTTAATATCCTTTTCAAGTCAATTACCAGCCTGTGGGGTCGAATCCTGGCAATTTTCAGTATGAGATAGGCATTTGAATGATTGAAAATATTTAAATCATTAAATTCTCCAATAATAGTTAGCCGAAATTTCTCTACAAATACTATAAAGAAAGAG